>QYAH01000084.1:0-90459 GCA_003988945.1 Chaetoscypha palmicola | reverse complement strand
ACTCTCTTAGATAGTTATCTCTTAATTATATATAATCAACTAGTTATTATCGAATACGTATTATTTAGTACTCCTTATACAAGTACCCTTTTCGAGTGTGCACATACCTAGTATCCCTAATAATATGACCTAGAGAGTATTTCATTAGGGGGCCGATATATACTAAGCGAGCACCTAGTACCTATAACTTATAAAAATCGTAGTTCAACCCTATATAGCTAGATACTCTTAAACTGTTAGTAGACTATAATTAAATATATAAGAAGTCTAATTTCTACCTCGAAGACATATTATAATATTTTCTATAAGTACCGTAGCCATATAAGTACCTCCTATATTTGACTAACAGATACGCTACTACGGCATATTAGTCGTAAAGCCCTAGTGATTTCCCACCCTTGTAAAGGAGTACTCTACAGCTATTCGAGCAGTTGAAAGGACGTAATTAGCTACCTCTTAAAAGACTATAAGGTCTATTCCAGGGTCCCGTCGATAAGCACCGATGATTCTATAAATGCCGTAATACGCCGAATCGCTGTAAATATATATTCCTGCCTCCTACACCCTAATATCACGAAGCCTATCTACAATTCTAGAATCCTCTACTATATACTAATCATGTCGACTCCCCTTATACAGGCCTATACACGATAATATCAATCTATCGGGAGTTGTGACTACCTAAAACCGAATTCTATAAAACCACTTTATACTATTAAAGAATAGTCGATAAGGTAATACACTTAGACGAGCTATACGCTATAGTGTTCTATTAATAAAGGCCTAAATACTAGGTAATCTAATCTTCCGCTTAATAATACTAGCGTATTCTTATAGCCTTTCTATCGTTAATCGGTTCCTATTCTAAAAAAGTATATCCCTCTACCGAGTATATATATATATAACAATATCGTTAAATATAGAGCTTATCTACGTCTCTAACTTATTAAAGATAGGGCGTAAATCGACGTATCGTTAATATAAGGATAGTCGGAAAAGGAAGAGGCAAAGAGCTATCTCGGAATTAGGATAATTACGTCACGACTAGCTTATTTAATTAAACTAAAGTAATAGTAGGATCTGCTATATCTCTAATTTCATAAGACGTAGGTACGCCTCGCAATTAGTATCAGTCTAATTATCTAAGCAGAATATATAGTTATTAGATTAATTATACGATATAGGCGATTAATAGTTTTAGAGCCTTCGTCAGAGATTAATAATATCTTTACTAATAGCGTTAATAGCCCTAAGAACAGCATTTTAAGCTATACGCGCTCGCTATTACTCATCTAAAAGAATAGCTGAGAAAAGAGCTTATAATTATATATTTTAGGAGGCTATATTATATACGTACATATAGTAGTTGATTTTCCGATAGGAGTAGAATCAGTATATTAATTACCCCTTTATCAAGGGACGTTAGCGCTCCGATAATATAACGTATTATTATATAACTTAAGTTATAAAATAACACTCTTAGCGCTTAGCAATAACTACGATAATCTTACTTTATCAAGTAATTAGTAGTACGCCAAGTACGTTCCTTGAAATAATATTTCAGGGGGTGCAAAAGGGCTCTATTAAATAAAACATCTAGCATAAGGTATTTATTACTAATTAAGCTCCATTTATACAGCTCACAGAAAGGACAAAAAGTACCTCTATACTCCTATCTCCAGTCTCTCAAACACACGAGACGCCGACACACAGAATTCTAGCATCCTCGGATCATCATTCAAGTAAAGGACAATTCCATGATCCCATCACGCAGGCCCTCCGCCTCATCCTTCCCACACTTCGTAAATTCCCTCATCCCATCCCTCACTCCTGAGGTCCGCACAGACCACACGCTCGCTTATCAGCCGTACAACCCCTTGAAACTGAAACACTATCGTCATCCACTTACGGGAATCTGCATCGGTAAGGCTATGCTGCGCTGTGCTGCTTATCTATTATTGTGATGTAGTACTCCGTACTCCGTACAGTTCGAAGTATCTGTCCGATGTCTGAAAGAGGTTCGGCTTGCCCGTTGCTGGATGAGCATTTGATAATGTACTATTAGCCGTACTGTGGTTTATCTTTAGGTGATGTATCTATCACTGGATAATCTGGCTGTTAGATTATTATTCTTGACGATTCTCGATGGATGGATGGGAGGAAGGAGAAGTAGGAAAGTAGGTATATTAATAAGACTATGTATTTACTCGATGTCTTTTCAGCACAAAAATGGGTACAGGACTAAACACTTTAAGAGTTTCTATTACGCAAAACGATTATCGCTTACTCGTCCTGCTAAATCATATATAGTATGAATTGCTTAATAGTCGTTTTGAATAGGTCCGCTATAAGCTTTAAGTAAGACCGTATTCCCGGATTCTCTTCTTAGATGTTACGCCCTCACGCCGTCAGCATAGAGCTATATGATCTTCCTTCATTAACTCTGCCCTATTATTCCTTTTAAAGACTCAAGATGATCTAGCTCTACACAGCCAGCGCCCGTTAAAGGAAGCCTATATCCATACATCCTTAAGATGTTAATGCCAGTGTTGCAGATACAGTACATCATAGTCCTCCAGTTCCAAGAGGCGGGGGTGAGGATTTAGTGATCACGTGAGAGACTTCAAAACCGCGTCGCGTTCGCGTCAACCAGCGGGGATCAACCTCAACTTTTGGAAGTTTAACACCACCACCTCCGCACTCACTTCCACCATCCCTTAATCATCGCGCGCAAACCATCAAAATGACCACTGCACCCACCATCCAAACCCTCAAAACCACCTTCCTCCGAACCCAAATCTCAACCCTCTCGACCCCTCTCCGTCCCTCCCCCTCATTCCTCTCCTCCCGCGCTGAGACCGAAGATGCGCTCGCCCAGAAACACATCGACGACGTGCTTTTCAAAGTTAATAACCTCCTGAGGAAGCATAATAGACTCGCGTTCGGACCGCTGGCTATGAGACATGTTGCTGAGCAGATTGATCGCCTGTACTGGATTTCGGGCGATAGAGCGGTGGATGTGGGTGGGGGGATGGAGGAGTGGTTGAGGAGGGGTGGGGATTTAAGTATGTATCTCAATATAGTATGGTGATGAATGGTTGCTAAACGGATGGCTAGGCAACGAAGAACTCATCCTCCAACTCCCCCAAATATGGTCCGACGAAGCCAGCACCACCGTCCCCGAAATGTCGTCCCGCTTCACAGACCTGCAAGCCAAGCTGGTAGAGCTTAACGAGCGGCGCACGGCGGCGAGGGAGAAGGTGGAAAGGTATAAGGCGATGAAGGAGTTGTTGGAGCCGTTTGAGGATGTGAGGGGCGATGTGCAGGGCAATGTTGTGGGGAGGGAGGGGGAGGTTGAGAGGGAGTTGGAGAGGATGAAGTTGTTGTTGGTTAGGGTGCAGAGGGGGATGGGGGCGTTGGAGGGGAGGGGAAAGGGGGGTGGGATGGATGATGATGAGGAGGAGGGGGAGAGGAGGTTGGTTGCGCTGCTGGATGGTTGAGGGAGTCGGGGGTTTGGGAATGGTGATGCATTCATGCATGGGATCTTTCGGAAGCCAGAGGTGGTTTGCCGGTGCTTTATCTTCGACACTAGGACTCCGAGTCTCCCGACAACGACGATCGGCATGTGAACGTTGGATATGGCTGTCTAATTTCCTGGCTTTCCAGTCGCAGACCGACATTCGCAGGCTATGTTCCTCAGGCATTGGATATCCAGGGGAGCTATTATGTCAAGCACGTACGATTGAACTCGCAATCACTGGAGAGAAGAACGAAAATCCACCCAATATACTCGCAAGGTTCTGATGCTGTTAAAACTACTAGGCCTCTTCAACCAAACGATACGCTGAACCGGGAGCAGTAGTTTAGATGCCTTTTCAACGACTTCATCTATCAGTCGAGACCGCCTAAAGCAATACAGGAGCACGCATGAGAAATCGCGGTCTTCGCAATGTGGAGATGTCGGAGGACGCAGCGGAAAAAGGCTTGGGGTATGCTTCTAGAGTTAGAGATGAGGAGCTAAGCAGAGAAAGATTCCTCCTAGGCAATCACAAGTGTCGCTTCTATGTACAATACTCTATAATATAACAGCTAATGATGTAATAATGGGGTTTGTATTTTCAGTGAGGGACGGATTATGTGTGTATATTGTCAATACCATGAGTGCATCTGTCATATTCGATATCTCTTGGTCACAATTTATAGGGGTTCGCTTAATGCTTGAAATATGCATGTTCATCAGCCTTGTTCAGCCCTGTGCCCCACATTCTACGACCCGCAAAATAAATATCGAGCTCAAGCTCTAAGCCCCTCCATCAATCCATATCCAAACCTGCCTTCAACCACTACCTCACCTCACATTACCTCACACAGACACACCTCGCTCGCCCACCTCTCCTCTCCCACATCCAAATCCCAATTCCACGTCACGACCACCATCAACCATCTCCCCGCGGCCTCCTCCCGCCAGCCGCTCCAAATATGGCACCACCAACCCACCACCAAATCCTCCTCTCCCCCTCCGAACTCTCCTACCTCCACAGCTCCCTTCTCCTCACGCCCCCAATCCGCCCCGACGGCCGCAAACCCACCCAATTCCGCCCTCTAATCGCCGAATGCGACATCCTCCCCAGCACAAACGGCAGCGCGCGCGTCTGTTTCGCAGACGGCACCGAGGCGATCGTGGGCGTCAAGGCGGAAGTAGAACGCAGTACGTCCGCTGGACACGATAGAGACGAGGTGCCAGGGGAAACAGAGGATGAGGAAAGGGCAAAGGGACGGAAAGGACGAAACGAATGGGTCGAACTCAGCATCGAGATCCCCGGGTTTCGCGATGATGATTCTATGCCTGTATTCCTCGCCGCACTCTTAAGTGAAGCTTTACTGGCGGATGGGTCGTTCGTGGAACGGTTGTATATCAATGCGCGCTGGCATTGGAAGATTTATTTAGATGTACGTCTACGCTTACTACTAGTTGATCGCGCTAACGGTGAGGTTTTAGGTGTTATTACTGTCGCAACCACTTAGTTATCCCCTGCCGCTGCTGTCACTCACGACACATCTTGCGCTCCTGAGTACGCGTCTTCCGCGGCTGAAAAGCGAAGGCGATGAAGATCCGCTGTTCGACGACGATTGGGCTGCCGCGCCGCTGTTGTACGCGCGGGGAGCAGCGGGCAGGCCGCCGATCACGCTGTTGGTTATGGCGGTCGGGGAGACGATTATCTTTGATCCCACGGCTGAGGAGTTGGCAGTTGCGGAGGTGGTGCTTGCGGTGTCGGTGTGTGAGCGTGCGAGCAAGGAGGGACTGAGGTTGTTGGCTGTAAGGATGGTGGATCCGCCGAGCAGGAGGACGATGATGGGGGTGGAGGATGGGGTTAATAGTGCGACGGGGGGGACGCCGGTGGGGAGTGCGGGGGAGGGAGTGGTGAGGAGGGAGAGGGAGGGGGAGGTGCTGGGGGTTTGGTGTCCGCCTAGGGGAGGCGCGAAGAGGGGGTTGATTAAGAGGATGGTAGGGGCTTGTTTGGAACGTGGGGGGGTTGCGGATGAGGTTTTGGATGGGTTGGAGGGCGTGGAACTTGGGTGATGTTGTTGAGTGAGGCTTTGAGTTAATGTGAAATGTAGCATTTAGTGACCGAGACTTCGTATCGAGAACATCACAGAAGTGTGGGGATATTCCGTTGTGTATCAACTACTTTAGAGATTCCCCATTGCTCGGAGACTCCTACAATCTACCATCACAGCACAGCACAGAACCACAATTACACATCTCCTACCACCTATCCATATCACACCTTCCCATCATCCATCTCGCTCGCTCACCCGCAAGAGCAGAGCCCATCTATTCTACGACAGACTCCGAGAAAGCAAGCAACCAGGCCAGCAAACAAGCAAGCTCACCAGCAAGTCATGCACCCTCTCTCTCTGATAACACAGTTTCGAAATCTCAACACACCCCACCAGTAAAATTGTGACGTCCCTCGATGAGCAGGACAAGCTCCACCTACTACCGAAGATTCTTTCGACGTGAATGAAGTGAATGAAGTGACTAGATTGCATGGGACTGCTGACGATATTTCCAGCATTGAAGGAGGTAGCTTACGTTGACTGTAACTTATGGAGAGCGGCTATGTTGGCTTCCCAAGGTAGAGGAGGAATTGAGTTATTGTTGTGGAATTGGGTGAGAATTGTTTAGTACCTTGATGTGAGGATATTCTCTTTATACAACTGTAGTCAGGACGCTTGACTTGGAGACCAATTCGTTGTTTTTGATGCGGAGGGCAGCCAACTCAGCACATATTATCAAATGACCAACGACAAAATCAAGCACATCTCGATACACATTAATCACATCAGCAACCAATAAGAATAAATTCCATCGTTTAAAGAGGAGATCTGGTATTAGACGTAAACCTCCCTCAGGGCTGTCCAACCTTGTATGTGAAACTGGACTGAACCATCTCTGTCCGTCGCCACACATCTTCTATCTAGCGTATAATAGAGTACAATGAATACAGAACACGAGTCGTCGAAGTCTTGTCTCTCGGCTTCGCTCCGCCCTTTCTTTCTATGAATACATATGCTTGCCCACCTGGCAGCACTTCACCATGCCTCGCCGTTCGTCTACTTGGTCTCTTCACGGAGGTAGCTGGGGATACGTTAGCAGTGAAAAGAAATTTAGATGGAAAGTACATACGTGATCAGATCGTTCCGGTCCTTGTCCTTCTTGAGTCCACCGAATGCCATCTTCGTGCCTGGGATGTACTTCTTTGGGTTCTCTAGGTACTCGAACTACGAAGCGTCAATTAGCATCCGCCACTCAAGATCTGGCGGAGGATAGCTTACCAGAGTTCCTGTGTTCCACTCAATTCCCTTTGCCTTGTTGGCATCGGTATATGAGAATCCCTCTACTTGACCGGTGTGGCGGCCGAACAATCCGTGCAGGTTTGGACCGATCTTGTTTGCCTCGCCTTCACCTAGGGTGTGGCATTGCGCGCAACGGGTCTTGAAAAGGTTGGCACCCTTCTTCGCGTCTCCTGTAAAGCAACGTGGATTAGTACATAGGGCTAGGATATAAGGTCATTGGAAGGATGAAAAGGTGGTTGGCGCAAAGGACTCATGCTGCGTTCTTTGAAAGCTGGCAGCGTGCCAACAGAGGACGGTCAACGTCAGAGGAAGCAGTAATGGCAGATTGGATATCGAAAGGAGAGATGTTGTGGCTGTCGTATCATCGAGTTGCCGAACCTCCCATTTGAATGTGAAGTGGCGACCAACGCCCAGTCCACAACATTTCCCCTTAAAGCTGGATCCAACTATCGTCGCCAGCTAGACTTGCAGCCTGGTCCCCTTCATCGTCCATCTGCATCTCTGTTCCTGAGCTCGTGGTGTTGCGGTTCAATGGCATCCAGCAATGTCGGTGACGTGACCCTTCCGCCAACTGAAAAAGGTAAGAACCAAGAAAACCCAACGTCAACATACCATCTTTGAAAGGCATCTTGAATAATTAAAAGGGTCTAAAGGGCTGCGAAGTCGTTAAGTCGTAGATGTATCCTGCTGAGGTAGGAGAAGTGTGGTAGGTTATTATGAGGATGTTGAAGAGGAAAGAAGAAAATTTGAAAGTCGAACCGTATGATAGCTTTTGTTTGGCCCCCCGGTCGCAGCGAGAGATGACACGGAAGACTTGCTGAGTGTGGGTGGCTAGGCTTCAGCCACAATACAGGGGAAGGACGACGTCGCAGACACCGAACAGCCAATCATATCATGTCCATAGGTAACAGCTGTGGCTGACCGTCGGCGGATCTCGGAATTCTGGAAAAACTTTGAGAAACGTGACTTGGTGTAGAGAGCCGGGAAGTGCCGGTCGTATGCAAGAGCAGGCAATCATCGCGAAAAGCTTCCTGGGACCTCAGACGATTGCGATTGAAGCTCTTCTCACCGCAACAATGCCGCCCACGACTCAATTGGTTCCTCGTTTCTTGCTTCCTCGTCAAGGATCGATCTGGCTTCGAGCTCCTGCGCGAAATGCGTCTACCAAAAGCTCAAAAAACGCGGCCTCGAAAGCTTCCAAGTCTTCCAAGCCTAAGTCCAATGCTTCCAAACCTCAATCCAACTCTTCCAAACCTCCATCCAAATCGACCAAGCCTTCCAGCCCATTAGTTCTTGAGAAACCAGATAAATTCCGACCTCCATCTCACGGACAGAGGAAATTCAAAGATGCCCCGAGCTATCCAGGTCCTAAGCTCAGCGAGGAGGAGCAGCGGAAAAGAAAGTACAAGAAGTATCCCTCTATGATGCCGGCGCAGGGTACTTTTATGTATTGGTTTATTCACAATAAGACCGTGCATTTGGTCATTACAATGGTATGTTTCCAGTATCTCACCAGGATTTTGGTCTGCAAAGTGTGCCAGCAGCTAACATCATATAGGGAACACTTTTCACAATGGCAGCAACAGTGTACCTAACCAATCTCCACCGAAACTCCCCATACGTAGACATGCTCCCAGCCTGGTATAATCTATTCCTCCACCCCATCGCATACCTCAGGACTTTCGGCGAAGTAATCAAGCTCACGGGCGATTACAACACGATTCAAACGATGCAACGGCGGAAGGCCAAAGTCGAAGACGTTAAGAAGCGAGATGCGTACCGGAAAGCTCATGGGCTAGACACGGACGAAGGGTTTGGCGGGTGGACTGCGAGGGGAGATGGTGAGGAGATGGGGACTGGGATGAAGGGCGGTGATGCTGGTGCGAAGCCTGAGGAAAGGGTGAGAGATGAAGAGAGAGTGCTGAATCTTGGGGATGGGAAGATTTTAATGCCGGATGGTGTTATTGTTAAGGAGCAGGTGGAAGGACAGCAGCTGCAGCAGGAGAGGAGACCTGTTAAGAAATGGTTCGGGATCTGGTAGGCTGATGAGACTTGTAGGCTAGTGTCAAGCGCAGTATGTACAGTATAAGCTATGTATATGGAAATCTCAACATAGGAATCATCTAGAAAAGTTTACAGAATATGTCGCCTTTCGGTCAGCAATATCTCCCGAGATTGCGCCTGTCGGCAAGAGAGATCGATAGAGAGATCGGGATGGCCCCATGGTACTTCAAGTGTAAATGGAGAGCAACCACAATTGGCAGCCGCAATACTCTTGCTCCTCCAACCTCTCTCTCAAGTTTTCCAGAAAATGATCCTTCGAAGAAATTCTCAGAATTTAGCATATATATCTCCTCCTTCCTACTGGTATCCTCCCACATTCGTGCAGCTCTCTGACATACTATTGTGAATGCTCCCTTCCTGGTCAATGTATATTGGTATAATTTGCGGCGACTTCGAAAGAAGAGATACTCGAGGCATCGCATGTTCTATCCGCCACGAGACTTTTGTCTGCTCTTCTCGCACGCACTATTCTATTCTGTTTACTTATTGCTTGATTGGAATCACGAATGGTATGTAAATAAGAAGCGGCCGGAGAGTCACGCGTAGACATCATGGTCGATTCTCAACAGGTAATAATAAACAATGTGTAATATTATGTTGAGGGTTCACAAATTTGATTCACAAAGCCTAAATCTAAAATCCAGCATTCCTAGCTCGAGGCTTCTTCTTCTTTCCCTTACTAGCACTTCTACTTCCAAACGCACCTCTATCAGGCTGTGTCATAGGTAAATCTGGAGCAACCTGCGAACTAAAAGCATGGCGAATAGGTTCTGGCTGACTACCCCTAGATACCACTGAGTATTGAGATTCGGCCGTTGTGGCTCTAGATGCCTGAGAGCTCAGAAATCTCTCCGCCAGTCTCCGACGACGACTATCTTGACGATATTTCTTGCCAACTTCGCTGTCTTCAGTGGTGCTTGGCTTTTTGTGCGATTCCCACGTGTAATCCGATGGGTCCGTGCCAACTACCCACTGAGAAAGTATGTCTGAAGCCCCTAGACCTGGTTGACTCCCGATGCTTTTCGCGTAAGTCCGCAATCTGGATATAGCAGGGTCCTCTGCTCCGTCGAACGAGGACGCGTTTGTGTTCTGGGAGTAAAGCGATGGAGTCTGCGTCATAGTTGGTGAAGCCATAAGAGGCTCCTGTGATGGCTGTGGTGTCCCTTCAGGAGTGGGAGAGAGAAATTCCGAGTCGGCATTGTTTCGTGACCGAATTGTTTCTTGTGTCGTGTTCGCGTTGCGATTATCGCCTTCGGTGCTGGTCTGTGGAATTTGAGCGATCGATATTCCGATAGAGCTCAAACAAAGGTCTATAGCCATCTGGCGAAGTATTTTGTGCTTCGCTAATCGAGTCTGGACAGAGACCCTCTCGGGGAGACTAGCCATCCAGACATCAGCTAGCTGATCGTAAATACGGATGAAGCTTGGGTACACATCTTGGCTAATTTTAGCATCCGATAATCCTATAGTGGGTATCATTGAAAGATTCGAGATGGAAAGTTGGAAAAGTCCTATGGAATCCTCCTCATTCTGCATTGACGCTAATGACTCCTGCAAAATTGTGGTCGCTCCGTCAAGGTCATCAGAAAAAGCCAATGGATTTGCCAAGTCGAAACTAAAAGGTGTTAGCATATTACTTGATCTGCGATATACGAACCTACAGTGTGTTTATTTGATAAACCCCATCAGCTTCCTTGGCTTGCCGAAGCTGTTTGGCTATGGAGACGAAAACGTCGGCCATCGTCGAAGAGGTTGTTTTCGCTGCTCCTTGCTGCGGAAATACAAAATCAAAAACAGGGAAGATATTCATGAAGACTCTCCTCCAGTCAACAGTTCCGCGCCGGTAAAGTGGTCCATCTCGTAGGGTTGTTCTTTGACGATCTCGAGAAAGAAAGCTTGATGCTAACAAATGCATATCTTCCTCTTCGTCACCAGACGAGATGGAAGGTTTTTGTATGAACTTGCGGCTACGTCCGTGGATAATAAGATCCGGCGATCTCGTCCAAAAGTCTGAAACATTCCGCTGCCCATTCTGTCTATCATGTACAACACATAAAGCAGAACTCAATGCTAAGTCGGAGGACATAATCCACACCTGGAGGAATGCCATCGAGGTTTTGAAATACCGAGACGAGGTTTCCCTTCCAAGATTGAAAATTGCTGGTGTGAAAATCGTAGAGGTGTTATTTTGTTTTGGGGTCATTCTACCCTCCATTTCCGTGGAAAGTAAAAATGACCCTTTCCAAGATACTGGTTCATTCGAATCAGGCGCAAAGGAAAAGCCATATGTATTTGCGAGCGGAGTTCCACTGGACCATACCGCAAGTAGTGCTACTCAGAATTAGAAGAATCAATTGGGAGATATTTCGAACTTACCTGGATCATCCTGCACCATGGAAAGTTTTAGAGACTGATCAAACGAATCGCGGAAATGACGATGGGTTAGAATTATTCGTGCACCCGCGTCTTCACCATTTCCATCTACAGAAGGCCTGACCTCTGCCCAAATCACACGTAAGGTGGTCAAAACAAAGAAATGATTTTGATTTGTGGTACATCTTACAACATTCAGTATTCGCTCGAATTTCGTGATTGAGAATTCCAGACTGCGCAATCGATGAGGCTCTACCTTGATGTCGAATATGGAAACGTGCTGTCTGCTGCACACAGCAATAGTACTGATGTTGGAGATCCACAGTACTCGATGCCAGCCATCATCGAGGTGCGGCTCTGGAGCTTTGAAGAGAGGATTGCCTTCATAACCGTCGCTCACATAGCCGCTCCTACTAATGACCGGACTCGATGCGCTTAGCGAGCCCTCAACATCACAAACGGACCAGTAGCCGGATGAGTCGACTACAATGAATCGGCGTGGATACCATGGGTTGAACGCAACGTCTACATATGGTTGAGTCCCTCTTCGCTTCATATGCAAAGTCGCTACAGGATTTGCGCTTATCTTGCATGCTGGCAACTTGATCGTGGATGTAGCCGGTACTGATGCAGGACGGGCTTTACTACCGTATAGTGGACGAAAAATTGTGACCAAAGTATCTTGTCGTACTGCAAGCCATCGCTGATGTATGTCTGCATCCTCGCAAACAGAAATTTGTCGAATAGGTCCCCCAGTACTCATCCAGTAACCCTGATAACGACTATCTAGATCATCTTGAGTAACGCTCGAAGTTACTTGGGAGCTCCAGCCAACGGTCTCATTCTTAAGTTTGACGATCTTCAGGATATGACCAGCTTCCCCACAGGGATAGGCCGCGTACTTCACTACTCTTCCAGCGGACGTTCGACCAAATACTAGAATATCTCCTGAGTGATTTTGCAAATCGGAATCTGTTGGAAGTTCATATTTGAAAAGGCTAGATAGCACTTCAGCACCAGGAGAGAGCTCCGGGTTGGCTTTGAGCAATTTCTTAAGCTGTGCCTTAGCCTCCGTTGAACGACCGAGTTCGCTCGGAGGCGGTATTTGAATGGACGGAGGTGCACGTTTCGTGAAGTGTGAAACTTGTCGAATTCGTTGTTCTATGTTGTTCTTAGAGAGTTTGAAGCTACAGAATTCATAAGACATACCATTCGGTGCATCTATTGAAAACGACCATGTCTTCTCTTCGATACCATAGGTTGCCTTTCCTGGGTGACCATAAGAAAGGTCGGTGACCTTGCGGTCAGTCATTTGGTCTCGCTTTTGGTCGTTCTTGAGAAGATATCACCAAAATCATTGCGATACTATGGACGAATAAGTGTCGATTTGATCTGAAAACAGAGCTCTCGAAACGGTACGTCTTGTCGTGCGTGTGGTTGATCACAGGGCAGGGAACTACCTCGCGAAATATTTTCTGCCGGGGTCTATCTTATCGGTGCTTAGTCAGCTATGGTTTCCACGGCGACATTCCGAAAACACCGACTCGGTGATCGCGCCACACGAACTCCATCAGCTTAATTCTAAACAAACAAAATATTGGAACCGCAGTGCCAACTCTAATACAGAATTCTACGGCTCCAGGACGCGAGGCGACATCATCAAATCAGCTTGACGCAACAAGTTATCTGAATAGCAACGTACATTCGCTCATGTCCCTCGTCATGTCTTCGTCTTTCGAACCGTCGCTCTCGACGAGCACTATGCGCCCACCACTTACTTCCGCCGACGCGCCTTCAATGGCAGACACACTTCCTAGTATCAATTTCGGCTTTGAAGAGTTACGCGATCGTATGGCGAAGTTTACAATGAGGTTCGACACCTTCATTGAACAGGGAAGGAAGCGGGTATTGGAAGAAAGGAACCAGTTTCGAATGAACGTTGCTGAGCTCAAAGGTGCGTTTCTATATTTCATGTACTGAGCGCATTACTAAGTAGACCGCTAGAGGACCAGCGCATGAAGAAGAAGGACATTGAAATTATGACATCGAAGACCGACACCCATCAACAGACTCTTCTCAAGGAAGCTGCCGAAACGAACGAGATTCAGAGTTTGATAGCCACTTTGAGCGCACAGAGAGATAGCCATGCTAGCACGAAGGAAGAGCTCAAGCAGAAGATCGCGGAAACCCAGAAACAAATCGATGCTCGTCTTGCAGCGCAGAAAGCGCACGCACAGTATCTTGATACACAATCTCGATTCAACGTGCCCGAACTGGATTTCTACGAGTCAACTCTTTGCCTGTCTATTGAGGGGGCAGGACAGCACGACAGATTGAAGTTCTGCTTCACACACATCGACGATCGCGATTGGACTAGAGAGGCATTCTTTGAATTGGATATGTCGAAGAGGGACTACGATATCCCATACTGTAAGCCGAAATTGGAAAAGGAACAGATTGAGAGAGTATTGGACAAGTTGAATGAGACGAGGGATTTGCGCACTGGTTGCAAGCAGATGCGAGAGTTGTTTGTGGAGACTATGAAGCCCTCCTGAAGAGTGATCTGAGAATTAGTTTATACGAGAAAGACTAGTGATCTAGACGATCTTACGATTGATAAGACTTTGATAAATCTGCTTTTACGCGACGTAGGAGATCGACATGATCAAATTACAGTCACGCTCCGTGACACTTATGGTACTATATGGTACTCACGAAGAGCATAGTACAGTACTCACGAATGCTATATTGTATTCATGAACAACACAAATCGCGAGTACAATGGAATACATACAACACACATTAACTAAATATTCCACGGACTGAAGACTACACGTCCCCTACGCCCCCCCTAGCAACGATATCCACAACGAGCATCTTCCCTCTCCTACTAATCTTATTTTCACTTTAATTTTGCCATTCCCCGTGTTTTCACCCTTTTTGTACGGTTGATGTGACTAGGGAAACAGGGAATATATAGACTAATAGTTTCGCTTGGGGTATGATGAACGTGCATTTACAGCAGCCGAAGTGGATTTTCAGTAAGGACAAACTTCTAGAGCCAGCTGACTGTTTCCTTCTACGTAGCGTGCTAAGGACTCAGTTGTGGTTTCATTGTGAAAAGGTAATACTTTACCAGAAGCTTTACTAAGATTAACTGACTAGAGACACCAGATGACTCTTTCCTGAGTGCTAGTCCTTGAATAAGTAGACTATATTCGTAATTACCATATTGACCACCAATTCATATCACTTACTACGCTCTACTATGGTTAGACATCATCAGCCTCCCTTTCTTCCCGGTTTCTCATTTCTTGATACACAGTCCGCAACCAATCAGACCACCCACCATATATATCCCCAGGCGTGTAATACGGAGACGCAGTCACATTAGCAGTCATAGCAGGATCAAGAAACCGGAGTGAAAAAATGTCGTCATAGACACTTTCAATCCTGTCGTTCAACTCGCCAACATCATCATCCTCCGCGGGATTCATGCCTTGCCTCTCAAACCTGTCGTCCAACTCGCCAACATCATCATCCTCCTCGAGATCCATGTCTTCCTCGTCATCGAGCTCCGACGCCCAATCTGACTGAGCCCTTACAACGTCTATTATCAGCTGGAAAAACCATACCACAAGTTGAACATCTCGTTCCGTAGGGCTCTCCCGGTTGATGCCTTCCCAATCCTGTCTCCCTAGCTCATCGACACGGTCTCGTAATTCCAAGTAGACGCCTTCATAGTTTCTGAGGACATCTCTTCGGTTTGCGGCGGCGGTGACGGGATCTATGCCACTACCCGCACGCGCGAAAGGTAGGGGTAGCACTTGAGAGGTGCCGTCAGCAGCAAAATGGTGTTCGACTCCGTCAATCTGCGTCCGACATAGTGGACATTTTGTTAACTTTTCTAGTGGGTGAGCCCAGGTTACGATGCATTCGAAACAAAATTCGTGTCTGCATGGTAGTGTAAGGGCTTTGTCTTTCGGGTCCTCGTAGCAGATAGGACACTTTTCTGATACTGCTTCCTCGCTGTTGGATTCTTGATGACTGTCGGTATCCCCTATGGTTTTTGGCTCTTCGGGAACGGCGTTTGCATCGTCTAGATCTAGGAGTTTCGCGACATGAGTGGTATCGACTGGATCAGCGGTGTTATTTGGCGTTAGGGGATCGAGAGACGTCGATAGACTGTCAGAAGCTTGTCTCCTAGGTTCGGATGCGAAATCTCTGTCCCTTTGCGGCGATGACATCGTACGCTGAGTGTTTAGGTTTGTGTGGTAGAGGTCGTTGCGCGGTGGATGTTGACATGGAAGAACTCTGGCTTTTATGCCGATAAACAACGCGAAACAGCTCGCGCTAAGCCACAGAATAATGCTCCTGCTTGTTGAATAACTTGTTGTAATCCCGCAGTGCAATCAGATGCTGGAGAAGCTTCCTGTTTTCGAAGTGTGTTCAGTGAATATGGGGCGACTAGTGGGGGGAGGACAGACAAAGCCACAAGATCAAAACAGTGAATTAAGCGAGTGTAGACATTTTGATAGACAAGAGTAAATAGCAAGTATAGTAATGGTCACGCAAACGATATAACATTCACCCTAGATCTCCTCTGATAAATGAGGCTTTAGTATTGCTCGAATCGCGAATTTACTCCTTGGTCGAATTATTACCCACCGCATCGGATGCATAATGATCGATAACATTATAACACTAAAATTAATACATTGCTGCAATATATTCCAGCGGTACTGTTCGTGGAAGTAACGTCCTAAAATCTGAATATATTAGTTAACAGTCTCCTTGAGTATTTGTACTATGGAAGCGTTGTTGCCGCAGACATTAAGATGTGATTACACAAAAGCACTTGATAATCACCAATATGATGACCAAACCACCGCCCTTCCCATCGAATCTTTAGGGTGCACCTGACAGCCATGACGGCGAATGGTATTGCCTTCCGATGTTCCATAACAAATGAGGCAATACCAGGTTTCCACACTTGAGCCACCTCTTCAACCCAGGCCAGGAGACAAAAACACACTCTTCCAATTGTCAACCCTCTTCTGGAAATTGCCCGGATACCTGGGAAATCTAGGAACATCATCTTTAGGCAACTCGTACCAGCCTCCAACCTTCTCGCCGCCCTCGACAAAGATATGACTCGATACCTTTGGAAGAGATCCCTTTATGCTTTCCTCATCAACAGTACCAGCGGTGATCCAAATAGCCTCAGATTCACACTTGTATTGCAACGATATCGGACTCCCGCATTCAGGACAGTGAGATCGTACTGCCACTTCGGAGTAGGACTTAAATTTCAGAGACGATAAGCCTGAGACCCAATCTATGCTATTGACGGGGAAGTGTCCCATGGTCATGAAGGGCCCGCCACTTAGATGTCGGCAGTTCTTGCAGTAGCAATTGCTGAGCTGGGTAGGAAGTGATGTAGCTGTGTATTTGACGTGGCCACACATACAGCTGCCGGTGAGGACGGCTTCTGACGACATTTTGAAGCCAGGTTAAAAGATATGGAGATTTTCAAGAGGTCCTGAAGATTTTGAGTATATGTGAGGTCCTGGATAAGGACGACATATCGACGAGAGATCTACTGATATAGAATGCGCGTACGTAGTATTGGCCAAGTGTGTTTGTCAGCAAGTTCTCGACAAGGCGTCGCTCGATTAGGCGAAGTGGGGATTCGATGCCCCCACCCGCATCCTGAGTCCTGATAAACCCCGGACGCGACCCCACGGTCTTGATCCCGAGGTCGCGTCTCCCGTCTCCCATCGTCAACATTTACCACATCAACACTGACAATCCGCCGAACCTCCAGATGCCTCCGGTAGACAAGGGAGATAAGGAAGTAATGGCAGCGCAGGCTCGTCAGGTTATTGATGTGTTCCATGAGATTTCCACGCTCCTGGTAGGGCTCCTACTGTCTATGTATGCGGCGCATGTCTGACCTGAATGGGGAATAGAATGCGAATCTTGATAGGCAAACTTTGTCGATTTGTATATCGTTGATTGAGAATGGTGTTAATCCTGAGGCTCTTGCGGTATGTAGTCTGGAGAGAGGCGTCTAGGGGTGTCGCTGACCGTGGCGTAGACTGTCATCCAAGAGTTGAAGAAGGATGGAGAGGAGACGAGGAGGCAGATCCAGGAGTCTGAAGGTCGTTGACTGGGACGCAGTATAAATCAAACGATTCGGACCAGCAGACGCTGAACAAGTTGAAGGCTTCGAGACGATTGGCGCCTAGGTCAACAGCAAGCCGCATGTGAAGGAAACTGCAAGGCAGCTTTGGACGCCACAAAGGATATCTATGGAACACTGGAGACCTGTGGACACGTACGGCTGATGGTGCCCCTCGATGACTCCAGCTTCGCCATGAATGATTTGGCGCATAGAGACAATTGAGAGTGGGGTAGGAATATAGGCATAGTCCCCTAAATGCTGGGAGAATAAATCATTATAGTGCTGTACCGTTGCCTATGTTCTACGAATTGTCTACGAATTGTCTACGACTTTTGCTAGATAGTCTCGGTACTCCTAAGCGTCGAGAACCGTCGATCGCACACTAAGACGATTGGATAGAAATAAATTATAAGCCTGAATATAGTATTCAGATACTCTGTAATTCTGTACCTCTACCGTGACGATAACACCATGGATCCGGATCGAAATTATATGTGCCGCGAGAGTAACGACAGCACTAAGGCTTTGATAGGTGGGACTCGAAATAAGTACGCTCCGCAGCGAACCATGAAGTACTCATATGAGGTCATGATTCGTGAATAATATATACGACTCGTGAATGCTATACGATATTCCTGAACACTAGGACTCATGAGTATAACGGAACAAACGGAGTTCGAAAACAATCTCTCTTGGATGCTATCTAGTAGTTCCTCGACACTATGATTTGACTGACTGTTCGCCTTTATTTAGATTCCATTTTCGCCTGCCTCTGTTGCTAGGTAAAATAGAAGGAAACATGATGAGAAGATTGGAAGGATGATAGATATGAATGCAGTCGAGATATGTTTCATCAGATCGTAAAATGGTATCTAAAAACCACCTGCCCACTACCTCGGATCTCTAAACATTCCAGTATCCTAATTCCCATATCTTATCAGTACAATCTAAACTCTCGCAGTCGCATCTGACTCGTTCTCAGTGGTAAAACTGTCATGCCGATGCTCAACATCCTTCAACGCGTACAAATCCTCGGACTCAACATCCTGTCTCATGATATAACGGCGGAAGAAGTAGAAGAACTGTCTCCCGCCATACGCAGCATGATCTCTAGTCCTGACGCTGAAAACCTGATCCAACTCCTCTAACGTCCTGCCCTTCGTCTCGGGAACAAAGAATAGCACCCCGAAGAATCCGATAATGTTCCAGACCGCGTACCAGGAAAAGGCACCTTGCGGTTTGAAGGCATTAACGAGGGAGGGCCAGGTGATCGAAAGCACGAAGTTGAAGAACCACGTCGTGGCAGTCGCGAAAGACATTCCGAGAGGGCGGATATAGAGAGGATATGCCTCAGCTGAGTACGTGAACGGAACAGGTCCTTCTCCTGGCGAGTAGACGATTCCGAAGAGGTAGATTCCGAGCGCTACGCATGCGACTCGGGCAGTAGTGCCTTCGGGAATCCAGAAACTGAAACCGGTAAAGAAAAGGCAGAGAGACATCAAGGGGAAGGTCGTCAGGAGGAGATTACGACGGCCGAAGTTGTCGATAGTATAGATGGCCGGGATGGCGAAGAGGAAGTTGATAATTCCGAATCCGAGGGAGGCGGAGAGAGCGCTGATCTCGCTTAGGCCTCCCTGAAGAAAGATTTCGGATGAGTAATATGCGATGACATTTACTCCACAGAACTGGATTCTCATTAGCATGCTGAACAAGAGACGATATGAATAAACTGCTTACTTGTTGCATGAACATGACAATTTCAGATGCCTGGAATGCACGACGATTTCGAGGAACGGTCAAGATTTCCTTGAGCGGAGACTTCTTAAGGTGCATAGTCTCCTTCTCGACTTCTAAAAGCGTGTGCATGTAGAAGATGTCTCGAGCCGCTTGAACCTTGTTGTATCGAAGCGTGCACATGGAGTGGTAGGCCTTCGCGTGACGACCTTTGCTCATGTACCAACGAGGCGATTCCGGACACATGAAGACAAAGCAGCAGACAACAACGGCTGGCAACATGGCAGAACCTGGCTAAGATTAGCACGCGTTTCGATCAACGAATATAGTGACAGGTGACACCTACCCATCATCAAACGCCAATTGAGACCAATGATCCCATTCTGGTCTGGCACGTTGTAGAATGCGAGATCAGCAACGTAGCCGATCATGATTCCGAAAGCTATTTCGATTTTCAAGTCAGTATAGTTCCGATCAATGAAGGGAGGTATTCGAACCAGTCCACATTTGCCATTGCATGACCAAAGCTCCGCGGATCTTTGGTGGAGCACATTCCGCAGCGTAGATGGGTACAGTAGCGGATTTTGGGCCAATACCGAGACCAAGAATGAAGCGGGCAATGAACATACTGTGGACAAGATGTTAGTGTATCAGACCCGCAACAACGAACTGGAATCGAGACTTACTGCCACCAAGTATTCGTAAAGGCTTGCCAAAAACATGCCAGTGCAGATATCGTACAAGTCACGAAAACCGTACCCCTTCTACCGAAAAGCTTATTCAACGGAACTGTGAGCCAGCAACCGATGAACGCACAACAGAGATATGGCGCCGAATTGACAAGACCGACGAGCCAGGAGTCTCTCGAAGTGTCACCTCCGATCCCGAACTGTCGGGAGTAGAAGATCTGGGCGCCGTTCACCACAGTCTCATCTATCAATAGCATCAGTACCCATCTCATCTCTACGAAGTAACCATCTCGCTTACCCATTCCCTGGACAGCAGCACACGTCGAGCAGAGCACGACAATTAACCAGAGCACGAATGGCTGGCTCCATTTCTCAGTGACCTCTTTCCCCAGGGTCTCTTGCTCTTCCTGGGTCAGGCCATCTATCTCCTGCTGCTTGTCTGGGTTTTGCGCGATGATAGCGCCATATCGGAAGGCTCTGATGTCCTCCTCGTCACCGATCGAGTAGTCTCGGCAGAACTTCTCTCCCTTTTCAGCGAGCTCGTCGCGGGAGAGTCCAGCTAACGGGTTTGCTAGCTTCGCGTTGATCTTCTTCCTTTCGTCGTCGTCGTTCGAGTTTCCTCCGGTCGAGCTTGATTTCTCGTTCTTGCCGCCTGTGTCTTCGCTATAGGAGTCATGGCGATCTTCTTTTGGGTCGCGGACGTTTGCTACGTTACTTGGCGCCATTTTGGGAAAGAATGATGGATTGATGTGTATGGAAGGTCACGATCAGAAACATCACGTATGGGGGCTTTCGTGCCTTTTATCAGTACTTTTACAATCTGGCCTAACATCATGACGTAGAGAGATGAAGGACCGTTAGAGGACTCTGGGAAGAGCACAAGAGGGGAACGTCCAATGAGGGAAGCAGCAATTGAGTGTTTATGTCAAGGAATTCACGTATACAGTATGGCTCGTTGATTCCGCAAATGGCGTTCAAGCTCAACCATTCCTATGCATGCATGCATGGAGTATCTAGTTCATCGTAGGGAAGTGCTGTGTGAAGCGGGGATGGGGTTAGGGGCAGTTCATACCTTGTCTAGAGCTAGAAACGTGAAGATCTCGATGTACGATGTGACACTTGATTCATGGACTACGGGCTTAGCATTCATACCTGGCAGCATAAGCGGATTGAGACCAATCATTTCTCTTCCAAGGCGGCATGCAAAGCGTTTACTAGAAGCTTAAGGAGTACAAGCTCCTGTGTCAACCTGACTTGTGTTGAAGAAGCTTCTGAGCCCAGCCCTTGGATTGGGATCTCTAACTTCACTATTGGAAAAGCTCCTGAGAACGTGAAGCTTTTCTTCTCTATGTCTAAATTGAATCTCGCTGAATCTTCAATACTGTAGCCTGAGAATGAATTAAAAGCCGGCGCTGTTGGGACCCAAGTTTATCGTTGACGACTACGTCACTAACATAGGAGATCTTGATCATTTGTATCACATCGCCTAGAGCTCAGCAACTTAGAATGCGAGCTGGATCAACCAAAGAAGGTGAGGTAAGGTAAGCCGTCAGTGGTCGTGTGTACTGTCGATCTTCTCGCTTGTTGGACACTGTGCCGCTGTCTTGACTTTGGTGGCTGTAGAGTCTGCGCCTGTGACGTTGCCCGCAACGGTCAACCAACGGAATAAGTGAGAAGAGGTGCCATGGTTTGCGACGGATTCATGTACAGCCTTAGCGAGTTTCTGCTTCGTGTGTGCGTGTATACCTATGTAGCCTCTACTTTTGACCTTCCTGTTGAAGGCTTCAAATTCCATGAGAGTACGGAGTAATGGAGTAGATTTCGTGTAGGAGCCTTGTTCGAAGGGTATTGCATGCTTTGAGGGATCGACTTTGGCATGATAGGTAGCTCTTGGCATGTCCGATAGACTCTACTAATGATGGCCATGAGTAATGTACTTCTCGGTACACTCCATGGACACTACTTGCGTTGGTGAAGGCTAAGAACGACGTACGACGTCGGAGTACGGAGGAATGCGCCGAGTTTCTCCCGATGTACAGCTATATCCGGCCAGCGCCTTGGCATAACATTGAAGACACATGATAACTCACACGTGATATAAAATGGTCCCGAGGTCCATAACCTGGCAAGTTCGTGCTGCATGAGTAAGCAGGCTCAAACCTCACACCTAATATCCACGGCACCCGCTTGGGTCGTCGCCGGCGCGGGCTCTCTCTCCATAGAGTAACACCCAAAATACGACAACCGAGACATCTGCAGGCTTCAAGCCTTCGTGCGCGATAGTGAGCGTTAGAAGTCATGCAATCTATATAAGCGTGGAGCAGTCCCTCTTCTGATGTTCTTGGGGTATTTGCTGAAGTCACCAAACCTCTGAAAGCTTAAGAAATCTCAAGATGCGAGTCGCAAGAAGCTGGAGCTGGATACCACTGCATACTCCGTAAGGCTAGTAGCCCGGACGAGTCCGCCAGCACAATCTCTTTCATCCTTCATCCGTCATCCTTCATCCTTACTCAGCAAACATCTTCACTGTACTGCATGTTCCTTTCTTCCGTTATACACTTCAAGTCTCTGCTCTGCGTCGATCTCAGTTGTCCGCGTGGCATGCACCAGCTCCGATTCCATTTGGACCAGCTGGAATATTTTCTCGTTCGGCTTCCCGATCTGTCGAAGACGCTCAAAGAAGTGATACGAAGTACAATTCCAATTCCAATTCTATTTTGGGGTGCAGCACAATGGACATTGCGGACCAGATCGGGCAATCTCTGGCAGGGAACATAGTGGGGCCGATTTCGGTATTCCACGAGTGAAGATCGATGCTGCGGGTGCTGGAGCTCAAAGTGATGAATGCTACGCCGTCGCGTTATTCACGATTTGGCACTTTTCGCAAAAGAGGCTCAGCACGATAAAGAAGCAAAGCAAAACAAGTGTAAAGCAAGTGTAAAGCAAGTCATGGCCGATGCAACACTTCCACTTCCTACTCGCTTCAAGGCCATTCCCCGAAGAGGTTTGCCCAAAGTCAAGTCGGGTTGTATCACCTGCAAGGAGCGGCGAGTCAAATGCGGGGAAGAGAAGCCTGTATGATCTCCATGATCCGGATAACTGTATGAGTGGATACCCAGATACTGATGTTGACCTCAGGAGTGTCAGAGATGCATTAAATTCGGCACAGATTGTGGAGGTAATTATGTGCATAGAGCTGTTCTAGCTTCGTCCTCACGCTTTCGAGGCATGCTGATCAGTGGCAGGCTACCCGCCTCGAAAACCAAAAGCATCACGAACAAAAGGATCACTAGCACCGAGGAATTTTGCTGGCTTCAAATACGAGAATTTGTCACACATCAAAGCTCCAAAGAAGATCTCGATAGTCTCTATATCAAACATTTCTCCTATAACAAGCCTATTTCAAACTGAGGACGAATCTCGATACTATGATATATTTAGTAATAAGACGGCCTTTGAACTGTTACCTCTTTTTGCTGCAGAATCCTTCCGCCGGATTATGCTTCAAGCCTCCCAAACAGATCCTGCCATCCGTCATGCAGTTATTGCTTTGGGAGGTAAGTATTTGACTGTTAACGCTCAATTTGCATCTACTAACTCTATTTAGCATTGGACAAGACCAGCCAACTAAGTGCAAGATCTGAGGACCAAAATACAACACAGAAAGCGATTCTTCATCAGCATCATGAGTCAGCTCTGCAACAGTACGCTGTCGCATTGAAACATATGCGGGAAAGAGCCAATTCGGAAGATCCGGATCTCAGAAAGGCTCTGTTAAGCTGTCTTGTTACACTATGCTTCGAAGCATGGAATGGCAATCAGGCTTCAGCGATGGCGTTCGTACACTCTTGATCTCACATCGACCATCACTGACAACCTCCAGTCAAATACAAATCGGCTTCAAGCTAATACAAGCATGGAAAGAAGAGATAGGAGCCACAACGCCGATAATTTCTACCCCAGCTCATAACAACGACCTCCTCCAAATATTCGCCCGTCTAGACGTTCAAGCAATATCCTTTGCCAAGGATGGCTGGCTGAAAGAACACCCTTTCGTAACAGGTAACATGAAATCATTCTGGGATGAAATGCCCACCACATTCACCACCCTCGAACAAGCAGAGCTCTACAACAACGGCCTCGCTCGTCGAACAATGCACATCCTATCCGTCGGCGTCCGTCCTCGCAATCGTCACATGTTCCCCGTCAACGGCTGGTGGGGAGAAAAAGACCCCAAAACCGTAGCCACCCAACAAGCGCTCCTCCAGGATTGCGATCGCTGGATTGCATCATTCACCCCTCTTCGAAACAGCGTCAACGAAGCGGGAAACCGCGATCGGATTCTCTTCGCCAAGATGTTGATGATTTTCACTTACACGGCCAAACACGGATCTTTCATCCTCTGCTGCTCCGACGAGATGCTATACGATCAATTCATCCCCGCCTACAGGGAGACAGTAGATTTCTGCGAAGACGTCCTAAAATCAATCGAGAAAGACTCCAAATGGCCACCCGATCCGAAATTCTCATTCGACTCCATGGTCGTCATCCCGCTGTACATCGTATCGCATAAATGTCGCGACGGGCCTATACGGAAGAAGGCGATCCAGCTGTTGCTCACGTATTCGAGGAGGGAGGGCGTCTGGGATAGTCTGTTTGCGGGAAAGATGGGTCAGTGGGCTATGAATGTCGAGGAGGAGTTTGCGGATGAGGAGGGTAGGGTGCCGGCTTGGGCGAGGATTCATGGGTTGAGTTTTGATAGCGATGTAGCGCTTAGGAGGGCGGCATTGACTTGTTTGCAGAGGGTTGGGGAGGGGAGTGAGGAGGAGGTTTTGAGGAGTCAGACTATTACTTGGTGACAGGAGATATTTATATTATATACTAAGCTCAGAAGGCGGCTGGACTCGTTGTTGGACCTTGCTGGTCTGTCTCACTTTACTGAAGCTCGGGACTGGTCGAATGATCTGAATATTCATTCAATCGTATACGCCTTGAAATCAGGTCTTACGGATCAGCAGATAGTAAGTACATTGACCAAGACTCGGGTGATTGAGACACACTTCATCATTCATTATTTAAGAATTGCCACTTCCACAGCAGCTATACACAGAACTCGTCTCCAACAAATAGCAGTGAAGACTCCCAAACCATAATAAATACACACACTGGTCGTATACTCCTATCACCTGTCTCGAAACATCTCAGAAACTACACACCATCACCCACAACCACATCATCAACGTCTCTCATCCTCAATCCGACTAACCGAAACCTGACATTTCTTCCTCCTAGCCTTCGACCTGCGATCAATATCCTCCCAATCAACCCTCCAATTCTTAATACTCTCCGACAACTCCTGATCGCACGTCTGCGGCATATATTCAAAACACTGCGCTTCTATAGCCTGCAGCTGGATGCGCAGGAATTTCAGCTCGGATTGGTTCGCGTCGAAGTCGTCTTCCATTTCGGCGATTCGGTATTCGAGGAAGAGGACGCGTTCGGCGCCGGCTTTGACGCGCGTTACGAGGAGGTCGTGGATGTGCTTGGGGTGCGTTAGAGAGGTTTGAGGGGAGGATTGGTGGGGTGGGAGATGGGACTTACGTCGGCTTCTTCTCGTCTTGTCTGGAGTGCTGCGATGCTTTTTGATAGTTGGCTTGCTAGTTGTTCTGCCTCCCTAGCGATCCTCGCTGCGTCTTCAGTGCTCATTGCTGTCTCCTTTGGGATTGGGTCCGATGCTGGTTCCGGCATTTTTTGAGGCCATCGTGAACTTCTCGGTCTGGTAGAAATCTGTGGTCTCCAAACCGCACCACCGGCACTCTCCTCAGATCCTCCATCCAATTCTCCGTATCGTCGTCTGGTCCTGCCTTCTTTTCTGATCAAGGTCTCGATGTCATCCACCTCCTGGTGTATCTTCGACACCACGCCATCTCCTAACGATCGATCTCTTGAAAGTCGCTGGACTAGATCGTTCAATCGCTCGATCAGAACATCCTTGTTATCTTCAGATACAAATGTCGTCGGCGTGGGTGCTGGACTCCTCTGGAATCTCGAAGAAGGATAGGGAGATGTTGTTGATGATGGTGGACTGAATTGGCGGTTGAGTCCAAGGGTGTGAAGAGTTGACATGTTGAGCTCTGAATTAAAGGCCAGGTATATCACTTGTTACATCGGTCGAGCATCAAAACCACGATTTCTTGCTTTTATCATAAACCAGCATGATTGTCTTGACTTCCAACTTCCAGGACGCGAGGGGAAATCCTGGAGTGGTGCCAATAGCGCAAGATCAGGAGCTGCTGTACCATAAGGTGACACGAACTGCACAAGGCTGGAAAGGTGGGGCATGGAGCTTGAAATAAGGTTAGCGGTAGCTAGTCAAGGGGCAGAATTCAGGCGGTGTGGAAGCTGGCCGGTGCTCGGTGGGTAATTTATTTGGTTCCGCTTCTTTGTTTTGGGTCAACTCGACGACGTGGTATGTTGTATTACAAGACATTGTATTTTGGATTTCTGAAGTGGCCGGAAAACTCCAATTGACGACGAAGGTTGACATCAAGTCACAAACAACAACATTAGCATACATCAGACGATTCCCCCCTTCCATCACAATGCCAGCAGGTGTAAGTAGAAAATGACTCAGTGAGGGCGGGATAAACACTTACATTCTGCCAGGAAGATCTTCAGCCTTCCCTCGAAGCAGTACGAGATATCATCTCTCAATATTCCAGGAAACCGAATGCCCCAAATCTCGTTCCAGTATATGCGCAGATATCCTCAGAAGTCCTCACACCATCCGGAGCCTACCTCAAGATCTCAGACCATTCTAAATCCGATCTCTCATTCCTATTCGAGAGCGCAAATACCGAGAAAGTTGGAAGATATAGCTTTGTTGGAGCTGGACCGAGGAAAGTGCTAAAGACCGGAGAAGGTCATGGCCCAGAAGTCGATCCTCTGCCTGCGCTCGAGAAGGAGTTAGCACAGAATCGAGTTGCACAAGTTCCGGGATTGGGTTTGCCGCCTTTGACAGGAGGAGCAATTGGATATGTGGGATATGATTGTGTGCGCTACTTTGAGCCCAAGACGAAAAGACCTATGCAGGACGTGTTGAAAGTACCCGAGTCGCTATTCATGCTTTTCGACACGATAGTTGCATTCGACCGATTCTTCGACATTATAAAGGTAATCACTTATGTGCATGTTCCAGATGATCCCAAGGATTTAGAAACAGCATACGAGACGGCGAGAAGGACGATTAACGAATACGTCGAGGTTCTGCGTTCAGAACATACCCCACTACCCCACCAAGAACCCATTATACCCGACCAGGAAGCAGTATCAAATATTGGGCAAGCCGGTTACGAGACACACGTCACGACTCTCAAGAAACACATTATTGCTGGAGATATCATTCAAGCTGTGCCATCACAACGATATGCGCGACCAACTTCATTACATCCTTTTAATGTCTACCGAAAGTTACGAAATGTCAACCCATCACCATATCTCTTCTACATCAATTGCAAAGATTTCCAGATCGTTGGCGCCTCACCAGAGCTTCTTGTGAAGAGAGAAAGTGGAAGGATAATAACACATCCCATTGCTGGGACCGTAAAGCGAGCACCGATGGATCCTGAACTGGATGCAAAACTCGCACAAGAACTTTCGGATTCGCTTAAAGACAGAGCCGAGCATGTTATGCTTGTTGATCTTGCAAGAAACGACATCAATCGGGTTTGCGATCCCACGACGGTCAAAGTGGATCGACTGATGGTGGTAGAGAAGTTCAGCCACGTGCAGCATCTAGTCTCTCAAGTATCTGGTGTGTTAAGAAAGGGCAAAACGAGGTTTGACGCCTTTCGATCTATATTTCCTGCTGGAACTGTATCTGGAGCTCCAAAAGTCAAAGCAATGGAACTTATTGCCGAGCTAGAAAGAGAGAAACGAGGTGTCTATGCCGGAGCTGTGGGTTACTTTGGTTATGGCAGCGTTGACACACAAGGTGCTGAGTATGAGGGCGAGATGGATACTTGCATTGCGTTACGGACTATGCTGGTGAAGGATGGTATTGCGTATTTGCAAGCTGGTAAAGCCCCTTTGCTTGAACAAGCCCCTTTTCTTGAACTATCTGTCCTCCTAAACTCATCACTAACCCATGTATAGGTGGAGGGATTGTCTTCGATTCGGACCCATATGAGGAATACATTGAGACAATAAACAAACTGAAAGCTAATACCACAACAATAGCCTTGGCGGAAGCTCAACACATGAAGGAGCAATCGAAGGGGAGAATCAATGGCTCAGCCGCTGGATAAAGAACATCCCAAAAAAAATGAAAATCGTGGTTCAAAGAGATTGCGCCTTCGAGACGTGCGTTGTTACTGCGATTCACTCCCGTTTACATAATCCTTTTCATATGAAAGATGATTTGACGATGTTTTGGTAAGTTCTACTTATTTTACTACTTCTTAAATACACCTCGTCATTCTCCAGCCCTTCTCCCGGAACAAAAGATCGAATGATAAAGGAAATTGTAAGTAGGGGTATATATTAACCATCAAGCCGCCTCCCAAACCCCCCATTCAACAATCCAACAAATGAAACCTCTGCTTTCCACTCAGCCCCACCGCTCTTCTCGATCAAATAACAGCCCTCTCCGGCAATATCGAAGAAGTCTTCTCTCGAAAAGCTTAGAAGCAAGGAAAGTCATGTCGGTCATTTTGTCGTCTTATCATTACCCACCGCTACTCCCAAAGCATTACCCCAAATCCACCCAAAATATTACCGCAAAGTCCCGAACATAAGAAACAGATGACGAATGAAGATCTCCGTCTAGGAATACCACGATTTCAACAAATCACCGGAAGCCATTACCACATCCATGTACCCCCTTGAGTTCGACACTGTCTCATTAGACAGTTGCAGTAACAGGCTCCTCGGCAGCAGGTTCCTCAGCAATCGCATCTTCCGCAGGTGGCTCTTCAGCAGCTTCAGCTTCAGCTGCAGCAGCCGCCGCCGCCGCTTCCTCCTCCTCTTTTTCTTTAGCCTCCCTTTCCTCCTTTTCCTTCGCATCCCTCTCTGCTTTCTCCTTCATCGCAATCTCCCGTTCAACCCTCTCCTTCTCTCTCTTCTCTCTCCACAGCGTTCTCTTCTCCCGATACACAGCAGGCATCAAGCGAATCGACGTCGTCAAGGCGGCCATCTACACAGATCAGCATTCCACTCCACTCCTCTCATCATACACCTTCCCACGCCATCATCGGAGTAAAAAAGAAGTCTCAAACTTACACCCGCTTTAAACTGCTTACTCGCCTCCCCCAAATGCACCTTTGCAGCCTTCGCATCATCCCTCGCAATCGTCGCCTGTCGCCTAGCTCTATACTCCTGTTCCGCCTTCTGCGCCGCCAGAAACGCAGTCGATGCTTCTACGCGTTTGGTACGTAGTCCTAACCTATCACCTCGTCAGCATCTCCCTTCCCCTCAACATATCCTTCCCTCTTTCCTTTTCTTCGTAGTCACTTACTCAGTCCCACTCGTTCCTGGTCTCTTCCCCGGTATCCTCACCGGCGTCCCGGGCAGTGGTTTATTCACTGCTTTCTTTTTTATTACGCCTTTTGCGGTTGGGGGTTTGGGTTTCTCGGGCGTGCTGGTGTGGGAGCCGCGGAGGTAGGCGAGCATGTTTAGGCGGGCGATGGTGGGATGGGTGTGGATTATTTGAGTTAGGCTGAGGGTTGGTGCTGGGGATGGGGGTGCTTCTCTCGTTGGTGGACTTGGTGAGGTGGGAGGGGTGGACATGTAAATATATCGAGTGGTGAACGAGTGTGTGTTGGATTATGTATTGGGGAGAGAAGAAGGAAGAGGGAAGAAGGAAAAAGGAGAATGTTGGGCGGAGGGGAGAGTATGTCATATATGCCTCTCCGTTATTTTGACGGGTGGCTACTCGAGCTACAAGTGTACAGTACAGTACAGTACATATTGGTGGATACTTAGGTCCATTCTCCTTCCCATTCTACCTTATTACCATTACCATTCAACCTAGCATCTCACGAAATGAATCTTCATGCTCCACCTCCCCCAACATCCACGTTTCCTATCCCATGAACACAAAGCACAAGCCATAACCCTGCATCCGCGCTCATACCCTCCAGATGCGTTGTTCAATAACACCCAGTGTAAGATCGGGGTTGTATGTATATGAGACGAGCTGCGTAGCGAGGGAGATCCTAGTAGCTAAGCGATGAGATGAGATGGCGATACTTCGGGATGGAAAGGTTTATGCGATGTTATTCGACTTTTAATCTTATAACAGGTACCCAGCAAAGTGATACCTAGTCATAACCTGGGTAGTCTCCTTATCGCACTTAGGCGTAAAAATCATGCTGCTTCAGCGCCATCGCGTTCCTGAATTTTGATATTTAGAGTATAGACTTGACTCTAATCTATAGTTTAAACACGACCTCGATGATTAAGCGAAAGGAATAAGCATACTTTAATGTAAATAACTGCTATACTAATCTAGTAAGGCGATTTAGGATGCTGTTAGTTCGCTGCGCTGCTTGGACTAGATATATTTTATTAATAAAAAACCTATATATAAAGAAGGTATATCAGACTATCTACTCCTCTAGTATGAGCGAAATGCGATGTCTTTCCACTATACCGTGCTATACTATCCGGAATCACGAGCTTGATATTATACGCGTTAGTTTTACACTAGGATTAAGAAGATAAGTTTATTCTAAACCTCTTCTACTATACTATGTTTTCCGTGAAGAGGGATTTCCTACGGCGCGTAGAATTTCACATTTAGAGGGATAGAGGGATGAATAAGAATGTACTATAGAAAATCAAATCAAATCTAATCGTATGTTGTGTGTTGTGTTGTGTGCTGTGTGTTGTGTTGTGTTGTGTGTTGTGTTGTGTGTTGTGTTGTGTGTTGTGTTGTGTGTTGTGTTGTGTGTTGTGTTGTGTGTTATATATTATACTCGCGTGAAAGATATTACTATATTCCTAGTAAGTAGTAGTAGCAAGTAGCAGCTATTAAATCCTAACGTGTTTTCGTTTTATATAGGACTTATTAAACAAGTAAATCTCGCATTATACTCCTCCCTTCCTTCCTTCCCTCCCTCCTTCTATCTATCTATCTACTAAAATCTAGATCTAAATATTAATACTATATCGATCGATTAGTATTTTATTCCCTCCCTTACCTTAATACTTATATACTTACTTACTTACTTACTTATATACTTACTTATTTACTTACGTACTTACTTACTTACGTACTTACGTACTTATATACACATCCTTAGAATCTCTATCGTGATAATATCCCCCTCCCTCGCGCGGGCGCCGCGCGCGGTAGATAAGTCGTAGTGTAGTTAATCTGTAATAGGTATTTATATATAGTGTTATAGGTAAGTACTTGGGGTTTCGCATCTAATTACTAATTACTAATTACAATAGGTATAAATAAGTACTACTCCCCCCGCATCCGATTTTAAGCTACGATCTCCTACTACTCTATTCAAATAACCCTAGATAGATACCTAGAAGCTAAACCTAATACTCTAATTTCAATTCCCTCTTTATATGTCCTCCTCCCCTCCTCCCCCCCGTATCCAATTCTAAGCTATAATCTCCTACCACTCCTCTATCCTCTATTTAAATACCCTAAATCCCTAAAATCCCTAAAACCCAAACCCAAACCCAATCTCTAATTAGTGTATTCACAAACTACTTAAACTACTCAACTCAACTCAAACTACTTAATGAGTTGAGTTGAGTTGAGTTGAGTAGCACCCACGACTTAACTTAACTCAACTCATTTAATACACTGTCTGCAATTCCCTCTACGCAAAAACTAACATCTACTATTACAATTGCAATCGTAATCTAGGATATTATACATTCACACTCCTCCCCTCCTCCTCCCCATCCTCCTCCTCCTCTCCTCCTCCCATACAGCTAACCAAACTAAAAAATCAATCAACATCACAGAAACCGTCCCCTCTCTCTCTCTCTCTCTCTCTCACACACACACACACACACGCACACACGATAAGATTCGCCTAGGAGATTCGTCTAGTAAGGAAGGACGGAAGGAAGCTAGTTGATGGATGCTAGGTGATGTGGATATAGAAGGTGATATAAAGAAAAGACTATAGACTGTAGACTGTAGACTGTAGACTGTAGACTGTAGACTGTGGACTGTGGATTGTAGAGAATAGAGAAGGGAAATGATAGATAGATAGGGGATGGATAGATAGTAGATAGGGGATATGATATAATATAACCTAACCTCTAACCCAACCCAACCCAACCCAACCCAACCTCTAACCTAACCCAACCTAACCTAACCTAGCGCTATAAGCACCATAAACAATGCCTGAAAGGAGATTATTTTTACAATCTACCAATTTTAAAATTTAAAATTTACCTATAGTATATTCCCCAGCTAGCGAAATACAAAATACACCACGTCGTCAACTTACACAACATCCAGATAGCTTTTAGTTTTTTTGAGAGGAAGATATATATATATATATATATATTTCTCACATCCTTAGTATTAAGATCCCACATAATCCACTATACAATAATGATATCAAACTTTAAATCCCACCATCCCATCCCACCATCCCACCTCACCAAATTCCCCACCCCCCCTCTCAACAAAAACAAACAACCATAACCCGCGCAACCTCCCACCCAACCGCACTAACAAGCTCAGCAACCACCCCCTTAACCGAGCGCGGATCATGCATCTCACTCGTCTCCCACGCGACCAGATCCCCCGTGTGCGCGTCCCGGTCGCGGATGCGCAGGTTGATATGATTGAGATCGAGGTGGGAGAGTTGGGAGGGGGTGAGGAGGCCTGGGATTGGGCGGTGGAAGATGGGGAGGGGTGAGGTGGGTTGAGGAGGATTGATGTCTGTGGAGAGGGAGAGGGTCTCTGAGAGACTGAGGTATGGAGATTTTGAGAGTTGGGATTGGAGGTTGGTGTCTAGGAGATCCCAGTTGTAGGATACGGGGTCGAGGAGGTATTGGGGTGTGTAGTCGGCTTTGTATCGCATTTTTAGGCAGCTGAGATAAGTTAGCGGGGAGTCATAATGATAGTATAAATGCATCTAGCATACTAAGTAGATAGCGAGGAAAAGAGAATTCGACCACTTACCTATGTATATAAAACCCAGCATACCACCACCGATACCCTCCCTCCCTCGCAAGCGCAATCTCCCTAATAGCGCCCAATTTCCCAAACCCATGAGCATGCACCTCCTCATGATACATAAAATACACCGCACTCACACACTGCGGTAACAAATCCAGCACACCCACCGCAATAAGCTTCCCATCGATCCTATAGCATTGATGATACGAACCTAGCCTGCGCTCCCGTCCATCGAAGATTGCCGTGCTTCTCGCTAACGGGGACGAGCAGAGGAAATTCTTGAAGCCGGATTTGCTGATCTTCCGCGGTGGTTCGTGGTGTACGACGCGCTGGTAGTTTTCAAAGACGGAGTATTTTTCTTCGGTAAAGGTGTCTGGTTCCAAGGTGACGACAAGACTGTGAGCTGGATCTGGAGGAGTTCTTAAAAGGTGTTTTTCACTTTCGTGCACACGTTCCACGACGTCGAAATCCGTGTTACGTTTTTTGGCTGCCTCGCGTGACAATGGATACAATTTTGCAGCTTCTTTGGTGTAGGAGTCTCCGAGAATAAATCTGTTGAAACGATTCACGGTTTGTCGTTGGTCTTTGGAGGGCTGAAAGGCTTCTGAGTCTAAACGAATGGTATATTGAGGGCAGCATGATGCTCGTTGGTCGGGTTTGTAAAGCAAAGTCCCGGATCGTCGCCACCCACGGTCGAGCAGAGATTGATAGACCGCTGGTGACAACGAGGACGTGGAGGCATAGTATGAGAAACCTGTCCAAAGCAAACAGTAAATACAGAGCCTCTGACTAAACAGGAAAGATGTAAATCCTCGGATCACGCTTATGAATGAAATAATAGGAAAGGAAGTGAGAAATAGGAGACATGACGAAGAGAATTGACAAAGAATAAGAATAGAAAATGATTACGTTTTCGTGACTGACTTTTGGTTGCGTCGTGACAATAACCACAACTGTTGTTTTGATAACCTATAGGCGCTGGTCAGCCATTATATTCAGTCACCACCTTGAGTCAACATCCACATCCACCACACAAGCTGCAATGCAAGTTGCGTTGGCATGAGAATAGAAATCCTAGAAATCCTAGTGCGGGGTGACAAGCTGCTGGACCAAAAGGGTAACGCCGAACGTCACCGAGAGGGTCGGGAGGCAATTTGACTCGAGAGCCAAGGATGGGGTGAAGTCGGTTTGCATATGCCAAAGCCCGAAAGCTGTGAGATTATGAGACTTTGAGATGCTCGGATGAGAAGGATGTGACACGGCAGCGAGACCGATAATTCTAGCAAAGCTTTAAATCAACGTCGTCGAGCAGTTCGAACACGGGTTGGAATGATTGGTGAATGGATGGAGGTGGTGTAGAGAAGGGGAAATAACGTTCGTACCAATTGGAGTGAGAAGCGAACTTGATCGATCAGGGGTCGACATGATGGTCGACATGATGGAGCGCCAAGGGGGGTGCGACTCGCTTGATGGGAAGTGCAGGCGAAGAACCCAAGAGAGAGAGAAGAATCGTCTTGTCACGACAATTGGAGACAAGTTGTAACGATTCCAGTGGGTCGGTCGGATTCAAAGTAAGCGGTGAATTTGGTGGTTCGGCGGGAGAGGAAAGAAGGGATTCCCTGGGATGGATATGTTGCGTAGAGACGTCAATAGGCACGCCAATAGGCACGCACTTGTAATCCTCAGGATACCTAGGTAGGGTGAATTGATGGCGAACGGCCCTGGGTGAGCAATATCAATGTACTATACTGTAGTGTCCTCTACCGTCCATACAGTACATACAGTACATACAGTATATAGATGGAGGATCAATATTGATTGCACTGCGCTGTGACGCTCAGCGGGTTGGTCGTACGTGGGCGAACGGCCCCGGGTGAGAGTGACCGATCTCTTGCAGTAGATGGATGATGAGCTGGAAGTGTGTTGAAAAAGGACTTGTCAGAGTCAGACGGCCAATCCGGGATCAGGTAGGTACAGTAGGCAGGTATCCGCTGATATGACCAAAGGTAAGAGTAGTAGGAGCTAGTAAGGACGGAGGTGGAGGTGGAGGTGTTGGAGCTGCTGCTGCTGCTGAGGAGAGGGAGAGGAAGGAGATAGAGTAGAGAGCAGATGGAGCCAGGCGAGGTGGCTCCAACCGTCAAATCCGGAACCACCAACAGTACCAACAGCACTAACAGCACCACCACTAACAGCACCACCACCACCACCTAACCACCAAGCGTACCACTCAACAAGAATTTCACCGGCTGTTTCTCCAGTGTAGACTCTAGGGCGAATTGACCAGTTAGCGGCAGGGTACGGAATAGCGAACGTCGAAGTGCTGAATCACCAAGAGCTGTAAGCTTGACCCCGTCGGAGGAGTTGATCGGGATCGATGGTTTGGTTTGTAACAAGTGATACGTCCAAGTAACTCTTGTAACGCTGTCATTGGCAATGTGGAGAAATAGCGGAGGATATCTGGGGTTCGAGAAGCATTGGAGCTGGCTATTGGCTTGACGAGATACGCGCATCATTCCATTAGGATCGAGGTAAGTCAACTGCAAGAAGATGCTGAGATGTACTCAATATTAGAGCTCAACGAGTGACAATTCCCATCATGGACCGTGGACCGTGGACCGTGGACCGTGCAATGGGACTGGCAACCAGAGGTCGCACGTAGCCCATCTGATCCCATATCCTAAGCTGATCCCGAGGATCATGAAGTTATCGTCAACCATGTTGGCATGTCTGACCTATACGGAAGAAATACTCGTATGCAAGTTGAAGCTGCAGGTGGAAAAGAAAAAAAGCAACCCCCACCACCGTGGTGGTGATGACCTGCACCTGCACACGCACACTGCAATGCAATGCAGTAGCCGGGCCTGGCGCCTGGCATTCAAAAACGAGTCAAAAATGATACAGGACTGTACGGAGGTACTGCAATGCAGGAAGCTCGTACTGTTTCTTCGACAGCTTCACCCTCACACGCGCTTCGTCTCCGATTTCAGATGAAGAAAAGATGTGCTCGGGGGTTCTTGTGAATAGAGAGACGGTCGACCTCTTCCTGCACACACGAACGAGCACTATTACTTGCCCTGCCTTCCCTTTGCCTCTGCCTCTGCCTCTGCCTTGCCAATGCCAATGGTCCACGGTCATGGTCATGGCCCACAGTCCAGTTAAATCATTCGAGCTACTCTATTAAGGCATGGTCACTGGTCTACGCTCTTCGTAGCTTCAATTCCGTTGGTAAATCTACCGCCCTACGGAGTACGCCTACTTATACTTTCCACTGCCGGCCGCTCGAGAAATAACACTTGAAGAGAGAGCACGAGACACAGCAGCACGACCGCCTTCCTACTGCCTACTGCCTACTGCCTCCTATCTTCTGTCTACTTACTTACGTACTTACCATCCATACTTTCGTCTTGGGTACGGAGTCCTCTGAGCATACTACTACTCCTACCACCGTCATCTTCTAAACTGCCTCTCTAGGTACTGTACATTCTACTGAGCAATTCTGCGTTGCCGTACACCTCACCAATCGATCTTTCCACGATCTGGACTACTGGGCTACTGGGCTACTGGGCTAGGCCGGTGTAGCCTTGCCGGATATTGGACATTGGATTGCTCTTGACTCCTGCTTCCAGCTTCCAGCTTCCCCTTCCCCTTCAAACATTGAAGGTTGCTGGCTCAAGAGTCACCCTTTACTCGTTACCAGCCGTCGCAGCTGCTGGAGCCACCGCTACACAACGGTGCTCTTACTTGTACCGCACCCACCTGCACCTACGACCTGCTCAGTCTTTTCTCTCAGATCCAAATTCAGACCAGACAAAATCACACTTTCGAGTCTCCCCGACCAGACTTGGGAATATCATCCATACCCCTTTGGGTCGATTCGCTGGCGACGGAGTTATCGGCTAGAGGAGTAGCCTCTATTCACCAGGTCTCCCCTCTCCCACAAAAACCAGACGCTCCCTCCCTTTTCCCTTCCACCACCACCACCCCACCCCACCAAATGACGGAGCTTTGAACGCCAAATCCCCGACCCGCCATATAATTTTGCGATCCTGCCCTTTCATCAAAGAACCACGCTCCTCGAACATCCTTCATTGTTCCGCAACTCACACCTGCGCAAGACGCTTTCGCGCCGGCGCACCACCTGCCTCATGATGGCAAGTCGCCCTATGGAGTCGAGAGTCGGAAGAGCCAAGCAACGTGAGTTAATTCCAATTCTTCAGCGCCTCGGTACCTCGACCTGGGGGACAGAACCCCATCCTCTCCTCTGCTCTCCAGCTGTGCACAGAGCCTCCGCTGACAACTCTTCCCTTCTAGGCTACAGTGATGGCGGAGAAAGACTGGTCGCTGGGGTCGTCCCCTTGAATGCCGACAAGACTCACGTTCTTCTCATTCAATCGACTCGACGGTCAGGCTGGGTTATGCCCAAGGGCGGTTGGGAGACCGATGAATCTTGCACTGATGCTGCACAACGCGAGGCTTTTGAAGAGGCAGGCATCTCTTGCAAGATCAATTACGACTTGGGCACCATCAATGAGACCCGAATGCCCAAGCAATTGTCAAAAGACGCCCCGAAAGCTCTTTACCAATTCTTCGAAGTCACCGTCACAACTGAGCATGCCGAGTGGCCTGAAATGCACAAGAGGGAGCGTCATTGGGCCACCTACGCAGAAGCAGAGAAGGCTTTGGTGGCTCGTCCCGAATTATTAGAAGCTCTCAGGCGCTCTACCATCTCGAGGTAGCCTCGAGGGCCCGGCGTTCAAGAATTTCCATTTCATGGCATGCGATTCATCAAACCACCCGGAAACCTACGGAAAAAGTTTCAATCATCGCCATATCAGTGGAAGTTGGGATTCCGGGTTCACCAACATGATTTGAATACACGCGGTACTAAAATATCAATATATTTGGCCAGTATAATTGGGAATCAACTGGTTGGGTCTGTTCGGGTCTGTTCTGTGCGGTACAGGCAGGAAAGCAACCGGTCTGGGGGCGTCTCGAGGGCTTGCATGCATGCGCTGGTCACATCACATTGTTGTTTGTTCAACTTGCACTAGAGACTACAATCAAGTCGGATCTACCGCCGTGCCGTGCTGTGCTCTCCAATGACTATGGCATGACTATGGCATGACTGATCAGAAGTTTCCAAGAGCAGGCTAGGCTTTCCATGACCCGACTGTTTGTTGATATGTTTCCAGAAGCGCTCTCACTGACCACATGCGGCCACCCGAGATTTCTGACTTGATATCATATCCAGCTGAAACTTCTTGCATTTGGGACAGATAGGTGTTAGTATGGTGTTTTTGGATATATGGTTGGCATTTAGAAAATCATGGGTGCTGCACAGGTACATGGTATTTTATTCCTTGGAGCGTCAAATCTGCAAGCGTAATCGAGCCCATCTTCGACACAGGGGGTCGCTTTCTTCATTTCGAAAATCAGGGATTGAGCTTGCCTGCTTGGCCAGGTATTGATTGATGAGCGAGCAAGCAATTGCGCCCTGCCCTACCCTCTAAAAAGTTGCACCTCACACCTGAAAAGACGTCAACCGGCTTATAAAAATAGTGTATAATGTTTGTTTTGTACTGTACTATATTGTACTAGATTTTAGAGTAGAACTTAGATTACATACACCTACTGTATGTACTGTACAGTACTGTACGCTTTGTATATAATGTCAATACTTGTACTTCTACCACGTAACTATCTTTGCATTCACGTCGTGCGATGTGTTTTCTTGTGCTACCATCCTAGGTACTAACTCTAATTCTCCTATCATATCACTCAATCCGAACAGCTCCTGCCCTGCCCTGCTCCTCTTCTCAGCCATTCATCCATCCACCCCGGCGTCTCCCTATCACCACCTGCATATCCAACCTCAACTCCACCCTCCCTAAAATCGTCATCTCCAATCCCTCCCACCACAACACCAACATACAACCACAAGTCACCCTCAGACGTAATGAATCGTCCACGCTTCCCGGACCCGCAGTAACAACCACACACTCACCACTTCGTCACCGGCATATTCCAGACACGAAATCGACGCACGCGCGCGCGCGCCCCGTGGTGCAATGGAGAATCTACAGCTGAATGACGATGCGCAAGGGCAAACGCCGGGACAGCAAGTGCTGGGGGGTGCGATGGGGTCGGGGATGAATCAGAATCAGAATCAGCAGTTGCCGCCGCAGATGTTCACTACTGCTGCGCAGCTGTTGGATATGACGGATAGTAAGTGTGCTCTAGCGCGGGGGAAGGATCGATAGCTGATGGTGTGTAGAGAAATTAATGGTCGCGTTACGGGATGGGAGGAAATTGATTGGGGTGTTGAGGAGTTGGGATCAATTCGGTATCTCTGCCTCTGCAAATGAAGCGCACATGGCTGCTAATACCCCCCAGCAAATCTCGTCCTGCAGTCTACGACCGAACGTATCTTCATCGCCCCCACCCCCTCCAATCCAGGTCTCTTTGCTGATATCCCCCGCGGTATCTTCCTCGTGCGCGGCGAGAACGTGTTGTTGCTTGGGGAAATCGATCTCGATAGAGATGATGATGTGCCGGTGGGCTATGAACGGGGGGATGTAGATACTGTGTTTCGGCTGAGGAAGGAGGGGCGGGAGAGGGGCCGGGGGAGAGAGGGGAGGGTCAAGAAACGCTTGGGCGAGTGGGGGTTTGAGGGCGAGGGTGAGGTGGTGCTTTAGTGTAGTGGTGGAGAGGGAGAATTATGATACTATGCAGAATATTGTGAAATGCAAAATAGTATCGGTTAGGCTATCAAGCTGGCCGGTGGACGAGCGAGCGAGCGAGCGAGCGAGGGAGCAGGTTAGCAGGTTAGCAAGTTGGCTGATGGATGAAAGGTCAGACGGTGATGAAATATCCCTTTCAATATAAAACACGATAGGGCGATATAACTAGTTAGTTAGTAATTAAACAATACTAGTATAGCATAACATAGGAGTTTAGTTTAATATCATCCCCTAACCTATCCTACCTTCCCCCTTCCTAATCCTCTCCTATCAATCCTCTCCTATCAATCCTCTCCTACCAATCCCAATCCACTACTAATCCCTTTATACCCCGGCATACCTAACTTCTGTTATACCTTACAAATTCAACCTATTAATCCCTAGCCTAGCTTATAACACACACTAACCCCCCCGGCCTATAATGCTTCTTATTTCTTATAACCTAGTCATACACGGTACACCTGCGATTTCCTTTTAGGTAATTAGACTGGGCGCTTGGTTGGATATGATGATTATATGTAGGTAGGTAGGTAGGTAGGTAGGTAGGTAGGTAGGTAGGTAATGTAGGTAGGTAGGTAGGTAGGTAGGTAGGTAGGTAGGTAGGTAGGTAGGTAGGTAGGTAGGTAATGAAAGTAATAAAGTGGGTTGTTGTGTTGTGGTTGTTGTGGTGTAGGTGGTTGTTGTGGTGCAGGTGGGCTGGTGTAGGTGCTGAATTTGACGGGTGAAGGAAGGAAGGGATATATATGTTTTTATTTTCTAGAATATGGTTGAGATAAGAGATAAGCTAAAGGGTATTTAATAACACAAAAATAATCTATATACCCCCCTCCCTCCCCCCCCTCCTCCCCCTCCCTCTCCCTCGTCAGCAGCATCTACAATCTACCGCTATTATCACAGAATTCCTTCCCTTAACTTACCTTACCTTACATATGAAACACTTAGTCTTAGTCTAAAGCCTTATTATAAACCGCTATAGATCCTTAGGTAGGATTTTATGATATAATATAGAAGGGTGATATTTTAGGAGCTTTTTAATTTGGAGGTGGTAGGTGGTAGGTGGTAGGTGGTAGGTAAGGAATGGAATGTTGTGGAATGTTGTGGATTGAGGTGCGATGAGGGGGGAGTGGGGTAGAGGGGTAGTGGGGTAGAGGGGGATGTGGAGTGGGATGTGGAGGGGGATGGGGTGGCTGTTTGTTTGGATGGTTAAGGGAGTGGGAGTGGGAGTGGGGGTGGTTGAGGTTGAGGGAGTGGTGAGGGAGTGGTGGGGGAGTGGTGAGGGAGTGGTGAGGGAGTGGTGAGGGAGTGGTTGAGGTGTGGATTGAGGTGTGGATTGAGGGTGATTGATGATGTGGTATGATGGTGTGATAGATGATGATAGTTGGGGAAATGTAGAAGGTAGATAGATTATAGATGGTTGAGAGATTTAAGAGGGGGAGTTGAGTAACTATACTATAGCGTGACGTGTTATGTTAAGTGTTTATATAGCCTTCTTTCGCGATATAGTAGAGATCTTACTTTTACTAGATAGATGAATGGCTTATTATTTTTAACTTCTCTCCTGAAACAGTTGAGATATTTTATATTTTAAGTAGTTGACACGACACTATTATTTAAAGCTATAAGAATTTAATATACAAGCAGCTCCTTAAGAAACGACAATATTTAGCTATACCGGTTTATTAAGCGGCAACTACTAGTAGATCCCTCATCACAACAGTAGGGAGAGAAATTATCCTAATAATCTGACGACAACAGCGACCTAGCGCATTCCTTTCCTCTAATTCGCGCCTTCGTGAAATTTAATATCCTACGAGTAATAATCCCGGGGTTGGAAGTCACAACTCTACGAAAGAAACAGCGGGGATCTGATATTCCCGGTGCTAGAATATAGATGTCTAGGTTGCCATATTGATAATAATTACTTAGAGAAATCTGAATACGTAGAGGCCTGGGGTTACTCGGCTGAAGATTAGAGGATCGATTTACTACGGATGAAAATGGGAGATGGTCCGTATTAGCTATTAATTGTGATTTGGTACTGGCTCATGTCTTCATCGAGTTGCCGGCCACACATGGCGTCGATGCATGTAGTCCGAGGCATGAGAAGGGGGTTGGCTAAACTGTCCTTTCTTAAGTTAAGATCTGGAATGCGATAAAGAGCACTATGACTAAGGGGCGCGAGGACGTCTATAGTTTTGTCATGTATACAATACACAATCCTTAAACTAATACACTCATTGCAAAAATGATTTCCTAGAAAATCACTAAACCCCGGGATTTCTCAACGCTCTCAACCAAGGATCTAGGAGTATACTACTAAAATTGATTGGAAAAGGTGCTATGCTCCGGTATCCGTACGGTCGAGTCATAGATCTGGACTTCATATGGCATTCTGCTAAATGCTAGAGCGAGGAGGAAGAGGTGATTGAGTCGTACTTAGAAGATGGACGCTCCGCATGGCAGTCACAGCCTGTGTTAATATTTTCCAGTTCATGTTACAGATGAAAGCTAGAGAGAAGAAGCTCGAAAGGTGGACCTGAGTATACGTACTGTATAGTTGCTAGCGTGGACAAGCAGCTTATAGAGGCATGCATTCAGCATTACTAAATATAGAAGTGAGATCAATATAATTTGACTCACCTCTCGGAGCAGACTAGACTCAATCTAGCCTTTTATTATGGAACAAGTGCGAGAGAGGATGAGACAATAGGCATTTGGAATACCTCGTTTCGATTGTGGTCCACGGCGCTTAGAGCAAAGATATGTCCAGCGGCATCTTACCACTTACGTTATGCGGCTATTTGGATTTCTCTAGCTGTCAGATATACGAGCAATCGAGTTTGACTTGTTAAGAATATGATATCTTGCAGGGTATGTATATGTCGTAGAGGATTGAGCCGAGGAGAATAGACAACATTTCCGCAGTCAAGCCCGTGGATTAGATGGAGATCACGAATTCTATATTCAGATCCCGGCTTTCATCAGCTTTCATTGCTGATTAATACCCGAGGGTACTGTTACTGCTGAGACTACTATGAGAACACCACAAGCTGAGAGCACCGCGGCCGACCTTGCGTCTTTTGTAATCCGTCCACGAGAGCGACTACGAAAGTCTAGTAACGCGTGGTTGGGAGAAGCATTGCCAAGGATCAACTGCATCAACGCATACGGCATTTGAAGCTGCAAATAGACGCGATATTCACTTAGCGAGAACCTGACGACGATCAAATTCATAGAACAGATTCCACCTTTCAGCCGCTCTTGATCAAGGCTTACAATCATTCCTATCGTGATACTGATAACGCGCTACGATATTGCCACTTGCGGTAATAAAGCGATGCAAGTGCTGAACACTGATGAGATGCCGAGCGTCATAAGCTTATATGTTAGATACCCGATCAGTCAGCAGGGCGATACTTTGATGCTATCGCGCACGAAAATGTAAGCTCCAATTGCCTATTGGAGGTCTTGCTAGGTGAGTTCGGGTATGCTTACATACGTTCTGAAGTTACACAAATAGCCACGCGTCATGAGATATCTGGGAATGGTATAAGAGAGTTGGGGTTTGCACTCTTGACATCTGCGCATTTAAGTCTCTTCTGCTTTTAAATCAACACATCTACAAATCACCACAAAATCCCTTGTCAAGATGGCACTAAAGAGCAAGTCTACCGGCGGCAAAGCAGGAGGTGGAGCGGCCAAATCTCCAGCCAAAACATCAACAAATCCAAAATCAGTAAAGGAAGATGCTAAGAAACCAGCAACCAAGAAAGCTCCAAAAAAGAAACCTGCCGAGGAGGATGACAAGCCAGCCGCAACTAAGAAAAAGGTTCCAAAGAAGAAGCCTGCCGATGAAACTGAAAAAGATGCCAAGAAAGCACCAGTAAAGAAGAAGGCCGGCGAGGATGCCGAAAAGGATGATGGGGAAGCTAGCGAAAAGAAAAAGAAAGCCAGGGCGGCAATGTTGAAAAAGCTAGAGCAGAAACGAAAAGAAGCACTAGCAAAAGAGGCAGCGGAGCCGGAAGAGGAGCCGGAAGAAGAGCCGGAGGATGAGCCAGAAGTAAGCTTCTCAAAATGAAATCCCGGTCTTGCTGTTCTGGATTTTATGATCCGGAAGATGTGCCCCAAAGTTTCCTATCTTGGAGTTCGGTTACAAATTAGCTAACGCGCTCGTCGTAGGAAGGAGAAGATGAGGAAGTTGAAGAAGTATGTATCTCTAGATGTCGGCTTGAGTTTGGGTTGCTACACAGATAGCTCGGATTTCGGGCTCTGGAGACTTCTCAAATTCTGGCCCCGGATTGTGGACTTGTGCTAATTTTTCGATCCCCAGGATGAAGAAGAAGAGCCAGAAGAGGGAGAAGAAGATGAAGAGGAAATTGGAGAGGATGAAGTGAGTAATGATTCTGCGCCGAATTCCCCCTTCGCTGAGCACGCGCTTGTTCCATTGGGAGAACATACCGAATTTCTCCTGTCTTGCCAATTAGAAGACTAGAGACATCTTTCGAGTGAGAGATGTGTTTTAATAAACCTACGATCAGTGACGAGTGATGGTTGTGCGCTGGGTTGGGTTTCTGCTCTTACTGCTTTTCGGCTTCGGCTAAATTCCAATATTGCGACGGTTGCTGACATGAAAATTAGGAAGAAGTTGAGGATGAGGATCCAGATGCAGTCGAAGATGAAGAGGAGGATGATGGATTAGAAGAAGAAGATGGGGAAGAAGTAAGCAAGCTCCTATCCTACGATTTGTCCAAAGTATCAAATTCGTCCTACTTGTAATTCATGAAAGCGCCCCATTCTCTTTGCATTCGAAGCACAGAGAATTCATCAACCTTGAGGGCTTGCATTGGGAGAAATTTACCACAACTTTATACGGTTGTCGCTCGTTCCAAGACGCTAGGTAGCTGACATGAAAATTTAGGAGGAAGTTGAGGACGAGGATCCGGATGCAGCAGAAGCCGAGGATGAGGATCCAGATGCATTAGAGGAGGAGGAGGAGGAGGAAGAGGAGCCAAAGAGCTCCAAGAAGCCTAAAAAGGGAAAGCAAATCGAGGAAACTCCGGAAGATGAACCAGAGGAGCCGGACGAGGAGTCAGAAGTGCCGAAGAAAGGCAAGAAAACTTCCAAGTAGGCACCAGCAGACGAGAAAGAGTGAATGGAAAGAGTGAAATAATAGGCGTTTCGGGGTTTCGGAGATAGATTTCAGATTTACTGTTGTTTTTGGCGAATGACGAGTTATGCGTCGATTGTTTGTGAATTGAGCATAGAGACTGTTTAGCATATTTAGTGTTATTCTGACAAATTAATGACTCTTCGTGAGATACGTGACTTGTTACATATCTCTTGAACCTTGCAGCTTCTATCATGTCCCAAGTCTCCTAAATAATTCGAAGCAACGTTTGCGATGGGTATCGCAATCGTCGAGGAGAAGCATCCGCTCTATGGGAGTAGCTTTGTCAGTTTGTGTGCGGATTCCTTGGATGTTCATTAAAGACATTGACCCCCTAAGTCCAACGATTGGAGGTGGTTTTGGAAGTGTAGTTTTTTTTCGGTATCATTTCATGTCAGTCGTGCGTTGTGAAGTACGAGTTGGATGGTCGTCACTGACCTCGGCTAGGTTCACTCAGCAACAGGGACAGGATAAATCGCAAGAAAAAATATAACAATTAATCCCCATTCTTTCTCACGACCGTGTATTGCAAATTCTCTTGCTGTACCTACTTTAATAATTCTCCTAATAGCATTTGTAACTTTACTTTTTCGATTCCCGACTAATTGGTATTTGATCGCACCAAGAATGCGATAGCGGAAATCTTAAAGCCAGCTCCACCCCAACCACCGCACCACCAATTCACAACTGCCCAAGCCTCAACATCAGCAACATGTCAAAGTCCATTCGTGCTGTCACGCGCTTAGCAAAGCAGTGTTCTATACCAGGACGCCAGACTTATTATGTTCGGGGTTTCTCAGCCTGTTCTCGATGCCGAACGGACGGCGTATATGAAGAGCTCACAGCGATGCGTACCCGGATGCCCTTCATCGAGGCGATGCGAGCCCAGAAAGACGCGCAGATCCCAAACCAGAAAGACGAAACAGAGAAGTCTGTCAGAGATCTCAGTCCTAAGACGATGGCAGACAGCTATGTGAGAGTTGTACGTCACCTGACCAGCCTCCTTGGAACGTGGATACAGAATTGATAGATCGACAGATATTACCGTTAGCTCGAGACCCATGGCTCTTGGACAAGTATATCAACGCTTCTGGACATATCAGACTTGGTACATTGTTTATGGATCTTGATGCGCTTGCTGGTGTGGTGGCATATAAACACACCGGAGATTCTGTCATGACTGTCACCGCGGCCGTGGATCGAATTACTCTTCAAAGGCCTTTACAGGAAATATGTGACCTAGAATTGAGCGGAAGAGTCACATTCGCCACAGGCAGAAGTAGTATGGAAGTCTCACTTCAAGTTGCTAAAGCACCAGAGGCTGGCCAAGCTGTGAAAACAGACGACGTTTTGTTGACATGTGCTTTCACAATGGTAGCATTCCAATCCTCATCATATGACCATGACTAAATATATCGCAGGTATCTCTCGACCCGGATACCAAAAGACCAGTCGCGATAAGCCCTCTTGAACCCACGAGTGACGAAGAAAAACGTCTCTTCAAGCAAGGCCAAACAAATTATAATGCCAAGAAAGCTGCCTCAAAACTCGCTCTCCGCAAACAAACACCAAACGACGAGGAATCAGATCTCATCCATGCATTGTGGCTCCAGCAGCTGTCATGGCATGATCCGAATACTGATCACAGAAAGCCAAACAATGCTCTGAGTATGGCTAGTACTCAAATACAAAGTGTGCAGATTATGCAACCTCAGTAGTAGGTCCTCCAGATGTATTCTACGTTGGATTGTGGTAGAATCCACTAATGCCTTACAGTCGCAATCGTCACAATTTTATGATTTTCGGTGGCTTCCTTCTTAAATCTACCTTCGAATTGGCCTTCACCTGCGCATCATCAATGTCGCATACTCGTCCCAAATTTATCGCTCTTGACCCTTCGACCTTCGAGAATCCCGTCCCTGTAGGATCGGTGCTCTATCTCACTGCCACGGTGGCTTACACTGATTCTCCACTGCTGGATAAAGACGTTCTAGGAAGCGAAACCGGCAAATCAATGAGAGATACCAAAGCCAGTCCTGAGGGAACGACGAGAGTGCAAGTGAGAGTTGACAGTAAGGTAAAGAGTGTAGAACACGATGGGGAGACTAAAGGAACTGGAGTCTTTAGTGAGTCGCTTCTCATCGATCCTTGATATTGTTCCTATCTTTTGGACAGTGGAGGGACAGAGCTAATGACACATAGATTACACATTTGAGGTGAAGAAAGATATCAAGGTAGTACCGGAGACTTATGCACAATTCATGATGTTTCTCGATGCTCGGCGTCGTTGTATAACTCTGGACAGCAGTCCTGAAGGGGCCGCTGAGGGCCAGCAAGGGACAGGTGGTGTTATGACTTAGACCTTGCCGGAACTAGGATTCGAAAGGTTTTGGCGTCATCTGCAATTGATCCATTAATATGAGCGGTTTGCCAAAGAGGTCTCAAGTGAAATGTCTCTTGTTTACAAGTTTTGTTCGAACTTTAGCCACCACGTTGGACTGATCGGGTCTGTACTATAATAAATATACATTTGAAACACTTGGGAATAAACGCGCTGCCCTGGGTGTCCCGAGTTCACAGAGAACATGCTGCTTTTCACTAGGTCAACTATTCCAACCAAATCGTGAAGTGGAACCGCAGCACTCAAGCATCTGTCATAATTCTCAATATCATCTAAATCATTCTATATACGACTCACATCTCAGTCCCTCTGAGGTGATTATATCAAACGACTCAGATCGTTGGGTATTGCCTCGTTACTCCTCAAAAGACGAATTTATATGCTCAAAACTCCACGCAATGCTCCAAAGTCAAGAATTATGCAGCAAGCAATCATGCTAACATCGCCGTCCGTTCTTCCTGATCCCTCTGTCTAGCTTCTGCCCGTTGCTTACTCGAAAGTTTTGTATCAGGAACCTCCGGCATGGCAGGTACTTTTGGTACTTCTGGCAATGTAACTCCAGCAACCTCTCTTTCGAGAGCTTCAAGTTCGTCTTCCACTTCGTCCTCGTCCTGATTTGATATTCGGCCACCTAGCATATCACTTACCTCCTACACAACAATCAGTATCCTTCCAGGAACTCGAGCTAGAATGCTTACCTGTTGATAAGCCACAGCATCCGCAGTCTCCCCCATAAGTTTCTCCACATGATCCAACCCTCCCATCTCCTTATGTATTTCCTTCAACACGTTGGTACCCTGCTGCAAGCCAAAAACTACATCTTTTTGCACCAGGGCAAATTCCACACTACTGGTCAACTTCTCTAGCTGTTCCAATTGCGCATCGGTTTTCTGTAGTAAGGATTCCTGATATTTCTTCCGCCGTAACGCAAGGAGTGCCTTCTTCTTATCGCCTTTCGCAAGCATCTCCTTAGCAATCGCAGTTTCACGGTCTGTCAGAACTATTATCCGCCTTTGGTATTGATGTAGCTTGTCCCGCTGGTTCTTCATATCTAGGATCGCCCTGATGCCGGTGTTAGCGCGGGAACATGGACCGGAGAGACCTGACGAACTTATCCTGGGAAGAAATCTTGTGAGAACTTGGAGAGTTCCCCATGGTCGTTGTCGAGTATTGTTATTGCGTGAGATAGATCATCCTGCAACAGAAAGTGTATGTTCACCGCATCATCGTCATTTGCAGGCATTGCTCGTGTGAGGCTCAGAGCTCGGCTCGGCGATCGCAATCTTGGTATCGATAAGCGGATCAACTATTTACCGGTGGGGATGCGAATCCTTGCATGTTATTTTTTTCGAAGTCGCATTGGAACTATATTGACTTGGAAGAACGTTATGTCTTGGTGATGATGGTAAACCGTGGTCCTAGACCAACGCTGACCCAAGCGCTAGATAAAGAGGTATGCTTGGATTTATTCCCATTTCTACAGATTTTCAACGCAGAATACTGGCTAAAAATATGTACAGATATATCAAGTTGTTCGAAAACTTGCAGACGAACAGGCGCAATATGGAAATGGGGGGAAAGGACTTACTACGTCGACCGTCTACGACTCGATCAAGAACTCCAATTCGAGCCTCAAACGACGGAGCAAGAAACTGCTCGAAGATTGCATTGATAGAGTGTTGACGGTCATTAAGAATGAAGAGCGAGAATTAGACGACGACGAGTCTCTAGATGGGGATTTTGATGGGATTGACGAGACGCCAGCACCACGCATTAAGGTACGAATCAATTTAAAAGGTCTATAATACGAGCTAAAAGGTCGTAGGATCATAATGTCATGAACAAGAGCATAACTCGAATGTGGTCGAAGCCCAATTCTGCGAGTATGACACCACGGGAAGGCACACCGCCAGTGTTGGACATGGTGTCTTCGAACATTTCACTGCGAGACGCCCCAAATGGACAGACGGATTCCCCCACAAAAGCAGACCGACAGCCAAATGGGGAGCCAAAATTGAAGAGAAGGAAGGCTGAACGAGTAGCAACCAAAGAAGTCGATCGAACACCACCTACGGACATATCACTTGAAAACTTAGGTGGGGTGGAAAACGTGATTGAAGAGCTCAATGAACTAGTAGCAATGCCTATGTTATACCCGGATACATACATCAAGACTGGAATCCAACCTCCCAGGGGAGTACTACTTCATGGTCCCCCGGGATGTGGAAAAACTATGATAGCAAATGCCTTTGCTGCAGAAATAGGGGTTTCATTCATACCACTGTCGGCACCATCACTGGTAGCAGGCATGTCGGGAGAATCCGAAAAGAAGATTCGGGATATCTTTGAAGAGGCTAAGAGGATGGCACCTTGCTTAGTGTTCATCGATGAGATAGATGTCATAATGGGAAAGCGAGAAAGTGCACAGAGGGAAATGGAGAAGCGAATAGTGGCACAAATGCTTACTTGTATGGACGACATGGCATTAGAGAAGACCGGGGGGAAACCAGTAATTATTATCGCAGCCACCAATCGACCAGACAGCTTGGATCCAGCGCTTCGACGAGCAGGAAGATTCAACAAGGAGATTAATTTGGGGGTCCCAAACGAGCACGCTCGAGAGAAGATCCTGAGAGCTCTTACACAAAAGCTGACGCTTGCGGTGGATTTTGATTTTCGATCGCTCGCTAAACTTACCCCTGGATTTGTTGGTGCTGATTTGAACGATGTCGTGTCAGTTGCAGGTACAGAAGCGATGAAACGAATGATGGCAGTGTTAAAGGAAAGATCGGCAACAGATATGGACCTGGACACTCCTACGGCCACAGCACCCGCTCTTTTGATCCTACGATCGCTCGTCGCTCACGCAGGAGAATCATCACCAGATGGCGATTTCTCCATCAAGTACTCCGATTTCCTGACAGCAGTACCCAAAGTCCAACCCTCAGCTAAGCGAGAAGGCTTTGCTACAATACCAGATACAACATGGGCACACATAGGCGCACTTCATGAAGTACGAGAACAACTCGAGATGGCCATCGTCGAACCCATCAAACGCCCAGAGTCATTCGCTCGAGTCGGTATCACAGCACCAACAGGAGTTCTTCTCTGGGGCCCACCAGGATGCGGCAAAACACTCCTCGCAAAAGCAGTAGCCAACGAATCAAAAGCAAACTTCATCTCCATCAAAGGCCCAGAACTCCTCAACAAATACGTAGGCGAATCCGAACGCGCAGTGCGACAGGTTTTCGAAAGGGCACGATCGTCTGTACCTTGTATTCTCTTCTTCGACGAATTAGACGCTTTAGTACCGAAACGAGAAGATTCGCTGTCGGAAGCTAGTAGCAAGGTTGTTAATACTTTACTCACTGAACTTGATGGCCTTTCGAATCGAGCTGGTATATACGTCGTAGCTGCTACGAATCGACCGGATATGATCGATCCCGCCATGTTGCGTCCTGGCCGTCTCGGGACATCTGTATTCGTCGACTTACCCACCGCCGACGAGCGCGTGGAGATTCTCAAAGCACTCTTCAGGAAAGCTCTTCCATTCGCGACTCCCGAAGAAGTCTCCATATTAGACGCCGTGGCGCGAGACGAACGCTGTACAGGATACTCTGGTGCTGATCTTGGGAATCTGCACCAAGCCGCTGCTGTTGCGGCGCTGAAGAGGGAGATGGCCCAGAAGGTTGGGGAGGTGGTGATGGGGAGTGGGGAGGAGTTGAGGATTGGGGGGGTGGATTGGGAGGTTGCGTTGGGGAAGGTGAAGGCTAGTGTTAAGGATGCGAGGAAGTATTTGAGGTTGAAGGAGAGGGGGATGTAGATACGGGAGTAGATGAGTGAAATGATACCAGAATTTTTGAATGCTAGTGCCGATACCTGCTAGTGGAGAACAGGGGGATGATACTGCGGCTTTACTTTGATGGCGATGAGCATACAATTCTGTCCATCCGAAGGGGTTGAATTACTAGATGAAATGGGATTCGCAAACTTGGATCGACGATTGATAGGACAATCGCTGAATGCGACTAATAGAGACATATATACAATAATCAAAATGGCAGGCATTGAAAAAGCCTCTGAAGTTGTAGACGTTGCTTATTAAAATCACCAAAACCCTTTCAATTGTAGTTCCCGATACTGTACACTATTAACATGGCAGGCATGAAAATTGGCCTCTACAATCGCATTCGTCGCGTATCAAAATCATAAAAACCTTCCAATTCCAGTTCCAGTTCCAATTCCAGTTCCCGAGACTATACACTTTATCCCAAAGTCATCTATTATAGTACCCGAGACCAAACTCCAACAACCCTGATTTAGGTATCTCCCAACCATGCTGCTTCCTTTCCTTGATTTTATACAGTACAAACGCCGATGTTCATGATTGATGTCCCGGCCCCATCAATGTCCCAATCCCGATTAGTAATTCAGCGATGTCCAAATATGGCGAACTCGTCGTCGCTTTCTCCGTCGTCGTCGCAATCGTCCATTAAGGAATCATCGTCGGATGATGATTCTTCCTCCGATTCGTCCATTTCGTCTACTACTTCAGCGGATGTGACACTTCGCGGCTCGTCTCTGCCCCAGAAATCTAATTCGTCCTCGTCTTCAGCGGAATCGTCTGTTTCGGCTGTTTGAATTGAAGCAGCGCTTTCGAAAAATCCTGGGCCGCGAACTGGAGATTCAGATCTGGCAATCCGTTGGGGTAATGGGTAGGGCGAGAATCGATGAGAAGAGGTAGCCTGTGTTGGCGGTTGAATATGTGAAGAATGCCTTCTACTTCTCGGCACACTAACTCCCGGGAATCCAGACGCCGTCATGTCAGCGTTCGTTTGATCGACTACGGGAACTGGTTCTGGTTCTCTGCTTTCGATAGTCGGCACCTCAACCGCAGGATCACTCAAAATTGATAGCTGAGCTGTATTGTACGAATGGCAGATAGCACATTTAAGGCCCAACCAGTGGTAAGTTACAGCACTTTTGGCGTAACAGTCATTACATGAAACCATAGCTTTCGTGTCTTGGAATTGAGGAGGCATGGGCTGGCCATCGATAGCTCGATCGAGATTGCGAAACTGAGTCTCCATATTGATCGTACTTTTACTGCAGATAGGACATTTGTACGAGGACATCATGTGTTCATCGTAGCACTTCTTATGTATGCTGTGACCGCATAACATGAATACTACCGGATGAGGTGACGTAAACATGTATTCTCCGCAAATGGGACAATCACAATCGGAGACTCGTTCAATACACTTGTGTTGACCTTCCACGGCCATTGTCATACACACACCACATGTCTGTAGAGCGATCAGTACTGTCCTGCCGCAACTGATGCCGGCTTACCTTGCAATGAAAGAAGTCTTTCCCCAACCCACGACCTTTTCGGCATATACCACAGTCATTACAATGGTAAATACTCTTATTCGGATGATTGTCCCAAAGTTTGCAGACACTACAGTAATACCAAGCAGTTCTTTCACCACAGTCCACACAGAATTCACCCGCTCGTTGAGCACAACCACATAACATACAAAGCATGTTCTTGGTAGCCTTTCGGTCCAGAATATGGTCTTCTGCTTCATCGTGACATAATCGGCATGTATACCATTTATCACAAGCAGAGCACTGTAGCTTTACATTCCGCTTGTAATGCTTACATCCCAACTGTGGGACTGAATCTTCAGTGCACACATCGCCATCTTCATCGACTTCTGGAGATTCGACAGGCGCATAAGTTCGCTTTAAATCATCCTGTGAGAGGTGGAAAGTATGATGAGGCGTCGGTGGTGTCGCCTCAACTACGCCATTCATCTGCCAAAGGAAGGATGACAGAGACTCGGGGGTGGTCGGTCGGTCTTGGCTGATCATGTTGCCAGGCGATGGCCTGGGAGCGTGCTGCTTTGTGAGGACCATCTGCGATCGATTGTATCCCCGGGTCAAAAGAACATGCATCAGACGAGCCTTTTCTTCTGCCGGGACATTCGTATTCTGTATCGCTATGATCTGTTTCCGCAGAAGTCCCATACCATCGTCTTCTGGCAAAGAGCTGTTCGTCTGATGTGTCCCAGATCCAGAGGCTGCACGATCGTGTGTCGAGCTCCGCGAAGGTCCTTCCGCTGGACTCATTCGAAAATCACCACTTTGTTGGCCCGTATACGCCGAACCCGGCGTTGAATCTGTTCTAAATCGACGAGGGATTCCGAAAGAAGGATTGCCCGAAACATCGTCGTCGATCTGGTCTGAGTGTGACCGCAAAGATGCAAGGCTTATGGGCATCGAAGGCACAGCACCAAGAGCTGCTGGTGCGCTTGGTGGTCTCCTGGCTTCGAGAGCCTCCAACTCAGCGTCGAGTCCGCCATCATTCTGTATCGGTGACGAGGTGAGAGGTTCTCCGGAGACACTTCCTTCTTCTTCGGGGGTTCTGGCCGCTGAGCCAGCAAGAATATCCAATTGCTCTGCTACATTTGCAACAGCCGCATCTTGTCGAAGCTCGGCGGAAGCTCGTGTGTTCGGCGGGGAAGCTTCGTCGCCAGCGTTGCTTGTGCGGGAGAAGCGACGCGCGGTTCGCAAGACAGGATTGATTATGAAATCTGACACGAGAGAGGTCATTAGGCAGTCGAGTGTATCATCTGAAGAATTGAAATATCGGTCGAAAATTCGCAAGTCGTTTTGTGCTGAGGATGTATTTATTGTACAGGTTAGAGAGGAGAGGCCGATGACGCTGGGCTGGACTCGACGGAGCACCTGAGGTTGCCATCGCACGTGAAATAGCTGCAGGGCTACCCGTGGACCTACTTACGTAATAATTAGTTCAGCTGCATCCGGTCCCGCTTACTTACCTCGTTAGGAATTGCCAAGGACTCTAGCTACGCCATATCCATATTCTGAAATTCTTGCTATCAAGTGTCTGCTGACGGCCAGCTCATAATCGTCGACCTCCAATTCATTATGCCGCCTCCTAGCAGCACTCAGGTAATATATGCTTACCGTCATCTGTACAAAGGCCTTTTGCATGCGGTCCATTTCTCGAAGCCAGCGAGGTTTCTTGCCCGCGATAAACTGAGATCTGCCTTTCGAACCGAGAACGAATCTTCATTCGACCAGAAACGGATTGACAATACTGTGGAATTCCTACAGTATGCCGCTGAAGAAAACGGGCTGGAACACAAGATTCTCAGAAACCTGCTTCTGATGAAATGGATCGAAAGGAGAACCAGCCCCCAAAGAAAATTATTGTCAGTGTCTAGATTCATTGCTCTTATAAGACATTTCTGACAGAAGTATCAGAAACGAGATTCATGTTCCCCGGGACGAAACTGTTCCAGCTGAAAAGATCCGCTTGACGAATTCACTCAACCTCGATATGACACTGAGCATGCTTAACGAGAGCATGCTTCTATGTTTACGATGATGTGTCTAAGTCACGAGCATGGTTGAAAGCTGAGCTGTGTAGCGCGTATAAAGATGCGTGCAATATCCAAACTTTGCTTCGTTCACACTTCCAGCGTACTTCAACAACTTCTCACGATACCTTTCAGAGAAAGACAGGTAAAGGTGGACCCGCTCACTGTGGATGTGAGCTGGTAGCTGGACGTATTATGGCTTTTCTGGGAGAAGCGACCAAGTGCAATTGTGATCGAGCGAAGGGCAGTTATTAGAAGCCTTACAACCATCACCCAGGACAGACCGACCATCTTGGGCAGCAAAATCTTTGGGCTATGGACATTTTGGTCAATCATGACTCCGAGAATCCTGCTACACTGGTCAGCAGATGCGGGCATTGCTGGTCAAATAGAGAATTTCACCAGTGTTACCTTGAGATGGAGTCTTAACGGGGTGAAGAGCATTTCTTTTACACATCCAGAATGTTGATTGGAGGACCGTGCTTGGCTGTCCTGCAAACGGGGAAAACCGGACATTTTACCATCTCGAAAAATCTCCTCGTCTCTCCCAACTGTAAATTACATCGTACCACAGCAATGTAAATAGGAATATCAAACTAGAACCATAGTATTTCAGTCCGTTTCATATACTGTACTACGTGGACTTGCCCAGAATACTTTGAACGTTCACATTGGTGGAAATAGCTAGCCGATACATAACCGACGAACGTCACAGCTAGTATCAACCATGTTCTCGCTACATGCTTGGAATTGTTTTGGATCTAGCAAACTAAAGCAAAACTACTTGAGGAAATATCTAATTTACTATTAAACTCGCAATTTTTAACACTTCTCTGCGTCGTAAAGTCTCACCAAACGAATTGCACATCAGAAAGATGGCTCCAGCAGTGGTCAATTGTTATGGCGGCCTGACTCCGAAGTTGTCCGGCACTCCGCCATTTGTTCTTCCCCAGCCCCAGCCCCCAGATAGGAAGTACAGCTACGTACTGTACACGTTGTCTCTTATCGAGATTGCCTGGTGGTTTGCTTTTTACCCCCTGAAGAGTAAAGGGGTCTGTACAGTATATCCTACCGAGCATGGAAGTCGAAAAGTTAATTCAGATAATCCTGACTACAAAACATATGAGTACAGCAGAATAAGCATCAGGCTTACAAAGTGCTCGTTCATAGACGGCCAGTGGAGGGGTTCCTCCGGGGTTGAAAGCGATCCCTGGGGTTGGACTGTGGGAGAGACAACGGAGACAACATTACGGGAGCCGTGCAGCTGTCCCATTAATTCATGTAGCGACGTCACTTCTTACTGGCTGTTACACTACTCTTCGACGGCCCTTCACAAGCCAGCCATCCACCACCACCTCCACCACCTCCACCACCCAGTCGACCCAGTCCAGTGCTTGGTACTGAATCCTTACCTTTGTGTTCTCGTCAACAACTTCATGTAGCTTCGTACCATCACTTGCGACCCCGCATAGTACAATCGTCCCTCATTTCGTCCCAACTTCAATCTGCCGCCTGAACCACAGGGTACGATTACCCTATCTATGGAGGCAGAAGCTCCTATGACTGTACGACTGGAGCGTTGAGGAACTGCGTTGCCCTGCAGAACCCCATCGCAGACCTGAAATACCCTCAAAATGTCGCCCAGAGTCGATTCCTACCGTGGACCAACGAAGGCGGGCGACATGGCAGCGGAAGCTTCAGGAGGGGTCGAGCATAACAAGAAGAGGTGGGTCAAGAGATATCGGACAGAGGTCGCTGCATCTGTGAGCAGTATACTGTCTACGTTTGGTGCTGTCAGTATATCGTATCTCTCCTCCTGGTCCAATGACTGACCGATGCTAGTTTCCACTGGATTCCGTCAAAACTCGAATGCAAACATACAAATACAACAGCTTTGCAGACTGCGTACGGCATACATATCGGACTGAGAAATTCCGGGGTTTCTTCCGGGGGGTGCTCGCCCCCATGGCGAGTGTGACTTTGGTTCGAACGATATCCTTTAGTGTCTACCAGAGGTCGAAATATACCTATTCTGCGTGGTTCAAGCGCAATTTTGGAATCGACCCACTGACGCATGTCAATACACTTGGAACTTATCCAACATTATCCACAATCGCCTGCTTTGGAGCGGCGGGTGCTACGGCTGGGTCCTTTATTACACTGGTAGCCTGTAAGTCTAGCACAAGGAGGCATTACGGTACATGCAGTGGCTGACATGATCCTTCCAGGTCCGTTCGAATTGACAAAAGTAAGCGCACAAGTTTCTGTGCTGATGGCGGATCGTGACAGCAAATCGAGCGTTTCGGATCCAACAAACACACGGGATGTTGCGGCGAGTTATCAGAATAAAGGTACATTTCAGACGGCGAAGAACATAGTGAAGCATCGAGGAATTGCGGGACTTTACTCTGGCTTCAACCTACATCTATGTATGTGCTATTTTTATTTGATCACGCGAGAAGCGCAACTAATAGTAATTAGTGCGAGATACACTAGGAACTTCTATCTACTTTATGACATATGAGAGCAGCAAGCAGCTTCTCACAACGTATACCGGGGATTCATCACCTACGAATCCCCTCGCCGTACTTTTTGCTGGAGGTCTTTGTGGAGTTGCTAGCTGGGCTCTTATCTATCCCATTGATTCAGCCAAAAGTATTTACCAACGAAATTGTCTAACAGTGCGCAGGGGGGAGCAAGTCAAGCCACCTCCCAAGATTCAATTTCTAAATCGGCGTATGTATCGGGGTCTTGGTGTCTCAATGGGACGATCATGTGTGGTCAATTCAATTTTCTTTTCTGTGTTTGAGTTCATCAAGAAACAAATTAATGCCCTCGAAGATTAGTCTTGGAAGCATTTCATGGGAGTTGTGGGAATTTGATAAGACAGCAATTCATTTGCAAGGCGTGGAAGGTGTTTGATTTGTAGATTATGGAAAGTGACAACGAGATTTGATACCACCAACGCTCAATCTTGTCTATACCAAGAGCTGGAACGATTAGGTAGATTGACTGAAAAAAAGACACAAATTCTACCCAAGTATTCACATGAGATTGTTAAGACGAAGACTTGTCATAAGATCAATTCACTACAATTTATAATCGGTCGAAGTTGTACTCCGTATATTTCAATGATAACGGACCATCGCAATTAGGTTTGCGCTATGAGTAGCTCACTCCAGTGACTGCAAAAGTCCATTACTACATGTAGCAGTTATCATATTTCATAAGTCATGCATATTTATTGTGAAAAGGCGATTATCACGTGACCAAACTAGGCTCAATGTCGCTAGGCTGGAGCGGCGTCCATACCAGTGCTGAAAAGTACCAGACGCCCGATGACCATCAACCTCTTCTTTCCCCATACAACCCGTTCCATAACAACCCTTTTCAACGTGCATCTCCAGGACGTCTCCTCTACTTCATCTGCCAATACACTTTCTGCGTGTGCAGATTTTGTAAATTTGATATAGTGCTAGTCACAACGCGCGCTCCTACTGATCTTGACAGGACACCGATGAAGGTAAGTCCGTGACAGTCGCGATGAAGAAAGGGAAACAGAAGTCCTTGGTGAAAGCAGCCAAAGCGCAGAGCTCCGCAAAGAATGGAGGCTCTGCGAAAGACAATAATGCTGTCAAGAAAACAAAAGAAGAGCGAAGGAAGCACAAGATCGAGAAAAGGAGGAAGGAGAAGGCAAATATAAATGCCGCGATGTGGGCAGTGCCCGCTCCAGCTCACTTGGAAGGGAAGTTGGATATACCCACAGTGAAATCGAAATATCAGTCGTATTTCGAATTTGTAGACAACACAGAGAAGAAACAGAAAAAGCTCGAATTCCAGGTCAGCCAATATCGCCACTTACTCCACGACGCTTGCTAATGTTCTAGCAGATAACCGACGACCCAAACCCTCCTCCCGGGTTTACTTTCATTCCATTTGGAGATCCAGTAATGACAAATGCCTGTAAAGAACTGTCCAGAGAAAGGGGTGCTATGATTTTCATCGTTTCCGTGCGTTTCCTCTGTTCACGCCACGTAATTATTATTTGCTGATGCATACTATCTAGGCCTCGAAAGAAGAGAAATCAAAAATATCTGAATTTATACATCGAACCGGATGCCACTTCCGCGAAACAATAGTCGACGAAGCGCGAGAGGTTGTTGGGGATACCGTTCTCACTCGACCTGCTTTTGCACCTGGCAGCATCGAACCTATTCCAGAAAATCAAGATGAAATCAATAAACAGGCAGATGCTGCGATTAGGGATTTGTTCCCAAGAATCCCAAATACTGATCGACAAATGATTATTGAGCACGCATTTCGCAAGGTATGTTTCGTGTAGCTCGGATATTTTCGGCAGCTAATTCGCGAAGGGTGTTTTATTTCATGGTGAGCCAACTGTTGGGTTACAACGAGATCTTCCTTTATCACGACGCGTTCAACTCGCAGTCCTTGCACATATTCGACACACTCACACCAGATATGACAAGCTTCTTAGGGAAACTACTTGGATAAATGCACGAAAAGTCGTGGAATCGGTCTGTCTGGATGTTCTCATCAAATGGCGCGGCGATGAAGAAACCGGACGTGATCAAATCGACGAAATTCTTCGAGAGGTCGTCATAATTACCGACTCCGAAGACGAAGGTGGTAGTAGTTCCGAGGACGACAGTTCGGAAGAGGATGGTGAGATCACAACAACAAGTCCTGAGGGTCCGTCTCGGTCAAACACCCGTAATCAACACCGCCCTCAGGTCATCGATCTTAGTGGACCCTCGGAAACATCCACTATGCAGTCTCCCAGCGGAGGCCGCCCAGCCGGTGCAGCAGCCATTTCTTCCCGCACGCGATCGAGGATGAAGCCAAAACCACAAGGAGCAAAGAAATCACAGCGTGGATTTAAACGTTATCAAGCAGCCTATGATGGTGCAATACATAGGCAGCGGGATCACGTCAATCAACACCTATCACCGGTCAATCCTGAACGACATGAATACCACTCCACATCTAGGGTGCCTCCTAACATAGAACCTACAGCTAGGCAAATGCCGCATTCAAGGCCAAATTTAGCCGGAGGCTCAGGTATCAGCAATATTGATGAACGACGGTATGAGGACCGTCAAATAACACAGCCGGTAAGTATGACACATATGTTGTCCCCCTTTGCAAAATGGTGATTCTCTATTCCCATGTACTGATGCCAACAGGAACTTTCCTACTCACGGCATAGGCAGGCGCCAGTGACATTGCATGCGGGTGAGGTAACCATGAGATCGCCACATCCTGATCACTACAATAACCAAGCCATGCAACCGCAACATGGGACTCCTTTACAAGCCTCGAGGGACGAAAGACCACCACAAGTTGTGAGAGGATCTCCGCAGAGACATGGTCTTCAAGATATGCTTGTCCATTCCATCGAGACAGTCTCGAGCGATTCTTTACATCCCATAAATCGCCCCGAAGAGCGGCAAAAGGTTTACGAGAATTTTGATCGCCGTCAGGAGTTTTATCCTCGGCAGGCGATCGAGACTCGAAATTTCTCCCCACAAAGGAGGCAAGTAATCGTCATCGACGATGAAAGCCCCCAGAACAAACGTCGGCGTGTGGTCTACGAGGATGACTCAGATCGGTCTAGACCTCTTCCTTCTCGTGATTATACTTCTTCAACAGCTCCTGCTGATTCTCATTTGCTGTCTTCGTCCTCTGTTCAACCAAGATATACTTCTCTTCGGTCTTCTGCAGCGCAAGCCGAATCTAGTCAAGGTTTGTCTCGAGTTACACATCCTTCGTATGACACAGCTGGAGAACGTATCCCAGTCTACGATGTTCCAAAACCTGGATATGTCGGTCGTCCACCTGAGCAATTTAGGAGAACAGAGGTATATGATCCACATATACCGGATCATGGAAATGGAAATGGTATAGGGCACCTTCCCTTAAATCGCCCCAACAGCCATCCGAATGAGCCTATACATCGTCGCCCAGTATATGAGGACAGAATAGGATTTCACAACATGAGAAATGGTGAAGATCGTCGTGAATTCAGAGCAGTCGAATCAGACTACCAAGACCTTCATGCCAACAGATCTCAACCTCCGAGTTTTCCTGTTTCTAGCAGAGTATCTCGTTCCTATGATGTTGGCCCTAGTAGAGGTGTTATGGATCAAGATTTCATTCAAACCTTTTCTCAGTCTCGACTCAATGGTCCTGAATATATGGAAGCTGGCTCAAATGCTACTCCTGAGAGAACTCGCTTTATGCGTCCAGCAAATTCCCAAGGTCTTTTGCGTGGATTTGAAGAGAATAATGCAAGATCATATTCAACAGTGCCAGTTTCTACTCAAACCAGGATACCTGTCTCCGGATATTCCGATAGGCCTATGTAAGAACTTTTTGGATTGGATTCCGTATATGGGTGCGCTAACCTGTAACTTTTGAATAGTTACGAACACGAAGTACAACATCCATCTGGTTTACATGAAGAGCGCCGTCCTCTTCAATCTCGATATTCACTTGTCGATCAGGTTCCAATATTAGTCCGTGAGAGAATCGTCAGGCATCCGAAGTATCCACCACAACCCTATCACACGCACCCAGACTCAATGCAAAGACGAGTTGTCGTTTTGGAGTAATCTTTATTTACGTATTGCTATTTTGAAAGGAGGGACGACCCGAGGAAAGCGCCGATTGACGAACGATATAGTGTGATTGTAACGATAACATTCGATTGTATGGGTCGCAGCTATTGAGAGAGGACGATTGTCCTCCTGGATTGGAGATCCATCAGGTTCGGACCTTGATTTTATCTAGTATACATATTTACTATAAGCATGGGAGGACTTCTCCTGTCAAGCGAGGAGTTTGGTAGCATTACATTTGGGGGAAGGCAGCATATTTTTGGGCGCATGTGTATACCAGATGTGGTTTCGCCACGTCTGGCTCGGCGTTATATGAGTTAGGAGGCTTTCTGGGGTCCTCAATGGATCAAGAGCCGTGGAGTTGTTCTATACTATATGCATAAATGTTGTAGCAGGTCGGTACCTAGGGAGAGCTGTATGTATATCATTACCTACTCTATCAAGTACTCGAAACTGATTTTCTATTTGCATCTCCACGATGGTGTTTGTTTCCTTGGTGGCTCCGTGAGTGAAATGATCTTGGATGCTAATAAGGGGACGTAACTTGACTCAGCCCGCGAGCTTTTGATTTCCATGATATTTGAAGGTTCAACGTGGTGATTTTTGCTTGACACTGGTATTTCTGTACGCATTAACTATACTCTAGTAATCTTTACACACTATCCTATAACACCCCTTGCCTTGCCTTGCCTTGGTGCACATGATCAGAATCTTCACCATCTATCTTTTTTTCCAGGCTATAGTGCTTACTTTTATACGAAATATCATTCCGCCTTGCTGATATATCGTATATCGTATAAAAGCTGCTCTAGATCAGCGAATGAAATGGAATTTTCAACCGGATCAACCGGACATAACTACATCTACATGTTCATCTACAGCAGCATCATCTACAGCAGAATCGTCTAAACCAGCACAAGCAAGCGCACGCGCACTTAACATCCTCACAGCGCGCTCCGCAGCGCGGGTTTTCGCCTCGAAGACGTTGACGCCGTGGGGGACGGTGAGGAGGTGCGTGTTGTTGAGGGAGATGTCGCAGCTGTAGGGGCCTTTGATAGCTTCCTCCGTGACGTCGGAGAGGTTGGTAGAAGTGGTAGAAGTGGTGGGTGGGGTTTTGAAAACCGTATACCGGACTTTCTGATCCCCGGCGAGAAGACCTAGTTCTTCTTTCGGGTGCCAGATGTGGATGCCGAATCCTACTGCTAAGTCTGCCTGTGCTCGCTCTGCCTGTGCTCGCGGAGCAGTAGTACCATTTAAAATCCGTCTCAGATAGGGCAATATGCCGAGGGCTTCCAAGAACGCTTTACACGGCTCAAGCGATCCGGAATCGATGTATATCGCACCGAGGATCGATTCAACCATATCGCTATAGAACTTCTGCGCTTCCAGCCGCGCGAGGAGCGACCAGGGGAAGTGCGTGCCGTGCGTGATGGCGTGCTGGATATGCGGTGCGAGCAGGGCGTGACGGGTGGCGGTCGTAGAGATGCAGGCCGCGAGGGAGGGCGAGGTGTGTCGGAGATAGCTGTGCAGTGGTTTCTCGACGATATGGTGGGATGGAGTGAGGGTTTGCGGGTCGAGGGTGCTGGATGTCTGGCTTGTGTGGTAGGCCATGCAGCTCCAGGCTAGGAAATCTGCGTTTACGAGCGCGCTGCGGAGGAGATGCATTTGGAAATGGCTCAGCGGGGGGTGCGAAGTGCACATGGCGGAGACGATTAGGTTGTCGAGGATGGAGTCGCCGAGGAATTCCAGGCGTTCGAGGGATTGGGTGGGCGTGCTGATGGGAGGGGTGTAGGAGGCGTGGGTCAGGGCTTCGATGAGGAGGGTGGGTTTGGTGAAGGTGTAGGGGAGGAGGGATTGAAGGGGGACGAGAGGTGGTGGGAGGGGGGTCGAGGGGGTGGATGTGTAGATTGTTTGTCGACGGTGGGAGAAAGGGAGCCAGGTGATTTCTGGGAGGAAGATTTGCAGGGCTTGGAGAGCGAGGGGGATGCCGCCGTGGATGGTTGCGGCGCCTATTAGGGATTCGATTATGTCTGCTAGGACTTTGGAGCTCATTTTCCTTTTGGCTTGGGGAGGTGATTGGGTGATGAGATCGGGGACGTATGGAGGTCGCCATTTTGCGCCGGTGAACGGCTTGGTGATGATGTACTTGTCGAGACCGAGTTCGAGACATGCTCGTGAGAGACGCGAGTTTGCTACCAAGCGGTCTTTCTTCGCGGAGAGATATCCTTCGTGCCAGAGGGGGTATTCGGCGATTAGTTGGATCGAGGTGCAGAGTTTTAGGATTGAGTCGCCGAGGAATTCTAGGCGTTGGTAGTTTGTGAGAGCGTTTGCTGAGGAAGCTGTGATGGCTGTGAGAATTAGAGGTGTGGGGAGTTGAAGTGGTGCGAGTGTTGTATTGGAGAGATGGGTTGCTAAAAGGGAGGTTGTGAATTGGTGGGTGATGTGAGGGATGAAGAGTGCGAATTGGAGATAGCGGAAGGGAATGCCGTCGACGACACAGCGGCTGAGGGGAAGGACGTATGAGTGAGGCTTCTTGGAAGGAGGTCTGGTGTCCGGAGTGACTTTATGGAGGAAGTCAGTGCGTTTCGGAAGTCGAGTGACGGAGAGATGAGGAGAGTCGTCTGCTGTATCATAGTCTTGATAGGGGTGTTGTACATCCTCATAACGAGGTTTGCTAGGTAGCACAGACTTGAAAATATATCGCATATTTGGATCGGAAGTATCGCAAATAAGTGGACAAAGCGAGGGTTCTGTAGGAAACTCGTACTCGAGAGCACTAATTCGATCCACAGTCGACAAACAGGATCCCTCCGCAGTCGAGAAACCAATGGGATATTCTTTCTCCTCAATGAGAAATCGACGACCAAACCCTGCTTTCATCAGCGTGAAGGTATCCTGAGTTTCTTTGGAGTCCAGATTCCCATTTTCTACCATATTAGAAGCAGGAGTGATGGTAACGGTGAACTCGGTATTCTGGTTCCAGTACAATTGAAAAGGTTCCACGACAGGCATCGATGTCGGTAAGCGTACAAGCATGCTCAAGTCTTCACTACCAGCTGTCGAGATAGTTATCCTCGAGCAAGGATGTCCATCCTTTGACGATTTGCAGATGTCGATCCAAGGATCCATCTGCTCATCCACCGACATCATAGACGCCCTAGTCTCAATCTTAGTCGACGTCAACTCCGTCACATCAATACCATGTCTAAGCAAAGGCAACAAATTATCATTAACAAGCCCTGCTCGATAGAGCGCAATATACGCCACAAACGCAGCATCTTTGATAGCATTCTTTTCGCTCGTCCAAGTATTTTGACTCGAGGCGAAGCGAACGGCGATGTCAACCGAGAGCGGTAATATGACTTGTGCACGAATTCGACCGGTGTCTGTATCGGAGCAGATAAACTCGGGTCTGAGATCGACATATTCTTTAGCTGGTAGAGTAGCGCAGAAATGGTATAAGCGAGATACGGCGTTGTCGAGATCAAGTAAAGCACCGGTCTTCTCAACGCGAAAATGTCGATCATCATGCTCCTCCTCGTCTTCAAGTATTTCAAGCTCTTGGAGCGCTCGTTGGTCATCTTCGTAGATCTTTCTCATATCTTCTTCGAGTTGACGCCATTCAGTTTTCTTGGTGTCTGATTTTTCGAGGAGGATAATTAGCTGAGAATCTCTCTGCCGCGCACGACCTCGTCGTTGGACGAAGGATTTCAAGTTGGCGGGCTTTTGGAAGCAGAGAACGACATTACAAGCGGGAACGTCTATGCCTTCTTCCAAGACAGATGTCGCGATGACGAGGTTGATCTTTCCAGATTTGAACTCCGTCAGAGTATCGTTCAACGAATCTAGCTTGACGAAATCCGCAATATTGCGGCCTCGATAGGTATGAGTCGAGGTACCCACCATGATGCCAATTTGGAAGAGGTCGCATGTCTCTGGATGAGAAGAGAGTAGATGCGCGAGTACAGAAACGACAGCTCTTTCTTGTACGAATATGATGCCACGAAAAGTGGCATGATCTTGGAGTAAAAGTACGTCGATGAGCTTCCTAACTTTATCGGAGATCGGAATCGAGTCTTCTTGTGAAGCATCCCTAGCTTTCGTAACATCCACTTGCCGCAAAGTCTGCGAGATATACTGTTTCTCCGCAGCGGAAACATCCCACGACCCACCAAGGGAATCTCCAAGTTCATCAACAACCTTTTCAAATCTCGATATGACTTCCACGATATAGTAATCCGCAGCCCAAGCTCCCAACTCTTTCAAGATCTTCGCAGAGGTGGCGTGAAACGTCTTCATCTGATCCGAGCACCAAGTTTTATGATCTTGATATACTTTAGTCAGCCTCCGCTGACCTCTTTCCGACCTATCTCTTCGCAGATTAACAACATAAGGATCATTGCTAATATTCAGACCAGCGTATGCCTTTCCAAGACTTCGCATCATGGGGGTGAAGTATGTATACTCAGGCTCACGTGAAGTTCCCTCGAACAGCACTTCCGACAAAACAGGCAGCTTGACTTGAAGAAGCAGCTCTGCGCGATGTTTTTTCGGGGTCCGGCAGATGGCGTCGAGAGTTTCTTCGATTTTGATAACCGAATTCGGATCTGATCGCATGACTGGACTGGCTGTCAAGCCGAGGATATGTGGTACGCTTAATCCTTTGGCCTTTCGATGATGATAGAAACGCTGCATGATTTTGGAGCCTGGATGGCTTTTTACACAATTGTGCACTACAACATCAGGTCAGAAGCTTCCCTTTATGGGAGGAGAGAGATATATTACCTTCATCGAAAACAATCAAACCCAACGACTCCATACGAACAAATCCAAAGCTCAAAGCATCAAGCAGAATCTGATACGTAGACACTACAATCCTAACATTCTCCAATACAGCATCCCACAGACTTTGCTCCGTCCATCGATCGACATTGTCGGCACCGCTTAGAAATTTGACTTGGACAGAGCGGATCTGCTGTTTGATGTAGTCAAATTGCTGCTGGCTTAGAGAAACGGTTGGGGCGAGGAACCAAATGATCTGAAATCGTTAGAATCTGGCGACTTCCCCTTTGGAGTACGAACCTGATTGGGAGGCAGTATTTCCAACTCGTGAAGCATTCTCATGACTGCTCTGAGGACAGATGATTGAATTAGCTCTACTCATAGCCCATCATCCCCATCTAGAAGCTGTGGCATCCACCGCGTCTTGGAAATTAGATAACCAATCTCACTTACACATGCGTCTTCCCACTCCCCGTATCCATCTACCTCAAAGTCAGCACTCCTCACCCCCATCCCTCCCTCCCCATATCCTCACTCACAGCAACAATCACATTCCTCCTCAAACTCTCCTCCATCATCTCCCTCTGATACGGCCTAGCCATCACAACCGGCACCTCCTCCATCGCCATCTCACCCATCTCCCCTCCCTCATCACCATCCACCAACTCCCCATCCGCATCCACAGCCTCGCCCAAAAAAGCCATCTCAGAATCCATCTCAGAATCCATAACAATCAATCAATCTAGCGCACCACACCATACCACACCATTTACATCTCCATCTCCATCTCCAATAAAACGAGCCTCAAAAATTCACATCACCAGCGCGCGAGATCGCTTTGTATACGTAGTCGCCAGCAAGCTGGTCGCCGAAGCAAACATCCATCCATCCATCGCTTACCGGCATGCATAATTCCGAGATCCCGGTCGTTCTAGCCGAGTCGAGATATGCAAGGACTATGCAAGGACATGTATGTACGCGGTTTGTTTGCGGATTGTTTGCGGATTGTTTGCTAACTGCGCTGTGTGTTAAGTTGGATTGTGGAAGGAGGAGAGGAGAAGGGAGGAGAAAGGAGGAGGAGGAGGAGAAAGGAGGAGAAAGGAGAGAATGTGTGTGGATTATAGTGTAGGTTCTGTAGTAGCTGTAGTAGGGACTGTAGTGCGGTATTAAGGTAGAAGTAAGTACGGAGTAGTAAGATCTAGAGGGAAGAGGGGAGTTTAAGTTATGGATCGGCCCGCTTGCTTGCCCGCTTACTTGCTGGGGTGTGTGAGTTATTTTTTATCTACTTACTTACACGGAGGATTTATATTTTGTTTTTGTGATATACTCTTATATATATATATATATATATATATATATATATATATCACAGAATATACAACGCATAAACTACGCGCTCCCAGCTACGCGATGGATTTACTTATTACATATTACAGTAGTTATTACATATTACATGTTACATATTACACGTTACGGTAGAGAGTTAACACTACAGAGATGCTACAGAGATGCTACGGAGGTATAAGTTTAGTATAAAAATATTAATATTAGATTAGGGCAAAGTCATCTTTCTAAGGATAGAGGATATTTAAAAACTAAAAACTAGAAACTAGCTACAAGATAGGAATTTAGGATCGTGTGAAATATAATTCAAGATACCGTACTGCCTAGACTCCGTACCGTATGTACTGTACTAGCTAGACTCGCGCAGACATGCTGGATAGATGCAGGAAAGCGAACCGGATTTCAAATACGACGGCAGGCAGATGCGGATGCAGAACAGGAATAGAAACTGCGGATGAACATGCGGGGTTTATCACTCACTTCCCGCAATGGGGGGACGGTGCAGATGGAATGCGGCAAAGGGTTTATCTGTAGCTCATCGAAAATATATCATCGTCAATCGATACCACCTCCCTCGCCCATATCTGCATCCCCTCCCTTCCACCCTCGCAGCCCAGCCAACTCATGTTCCGTAGAATCCATGAGAATGAAAAACCCGTATGCCATCAAATCCATGAAGAAAATCAAAAAAAAAAAAAAACGAAGGACAGGCTTCCATGAAAGGTCTCTCCGGGTGAAAATGAGAGATTTTGCATGGGACCCTCCTGAGAGATCCGAGAACGCCTGAGCTATGAGGAGCTACTGATATTTTTTGTGTTGGAAATCCACGCCCACCATCCGTCGTGTCTATGCTAGAAAGTGGTCGAGGGTCAAGATGCTCGCTCGTGGACACCGACGAGAAGATACTTCGAAGATGGCTAGCCAGCCTTGCTGCAGGGTTTCGCCGAATCGAGATATCGGTAAACCCCACCCCCCCTTCCCCTGTATTGCTTGCTGGTAGCAGATCCTACGGAGTAGCGTAGAATTTCCTCAGCACTTTCTCGGCCTCGGCGTATTCTTCCTTCACATCTTTCAGGGTCTCCTCGATGCGCTCTAGACATATCTTCTCGTCTGGCTCGTCGGTGGTTCCTGCTTCGTCCTTCATTTGACCGTAATGTTGGATCTTCTCGCATGAATCCTTGACTTTGGTGAGACCGAGAGTTGCGGAGGAGCCTTTGAGGAAATGGCCGAGGGAGGAGAGCGTCTTGAGGTCTTTTTCTTTGCTATGGTGCTTATTAGTATGGGGCGCAGGGGATGGGTCGGCGCACAACATACAGCGCAGTGTCCATCTTCTCAAATGTCTGCTCGGCCTGGTCGAAGAAGCTAAAGACAATCGATCTGCTGAATTCCCGCTCATCTTCATCGTCGTCCATCTCCAAGATTTGTTCAAAGGTGAGGGCATCGATGTTATCTCCTAGCTCTGGTAGACCGACTGAACCTTCTTCGCTCTGCGCAATACACATAAACCGTCAGTGTCTAAACATCATCTGCCTGTATCCTCGCAGCAATGAAATCGAGCCGTTCAAGGCACGCAACTGGGAGGGCGTCTTACCCGCTCCTCTTCATGATGGTCGCCGGTGGCCATACTGTTGTTGTCCAAGCACAACTGTTGATGGGCTGCGACTCTAGCTTCGGATGGTGCGAAAAGAATTGCGGGATCGCGGTAATGGGTTTGGTGCTGGGGAAAGCGTAGCGCGTCTGTCTAGCTTGAAGATTTCGAGGGGAATGGAAAGGGAAGTTCGAGGGTTCGATGGTTAGAGAGCGGAGACTCGTCGCGCAGAAGTATTTTGAGGTGAATGTGTCTGATGGTGGATGTGTGTGATGGTGAATGTGTCTGGTGTATGAGGAGGGAAGACGATGAGCCTGTCTGGGTAGATCTACGAGGGGATGCAGGACCGAGAAGAGGATTTTAGGGTATTTTGGAAAGTGACGACGGGCAGACAGGCAGACAGCAGACAGGCAGACAAGCAGCGTCGCTAGCGTTATGAGGTCCACGAGCCGAAGTCGGTGGGTCGGGAGCGTGATGAGGGGGACAGCGGGCGGTGGATTGAGTGATTCACTGAGTGACTGACGGACGGTTGGAAGATCCAAGTCGGACAAACTCGTATTTCAGCCGACGCACGAAAGTCTGATAAGAGGAGGAGGAGGAGGGGAAAGGAATCCCAATGTGACAGCAGACACAAGAGAAAAGTAGCGGGAATCTTTGCTTTGTTTCCACTCTAAGAAAGAATCCTCTGTCGACGACCTCAACGTCTGTTGCTTGGTGCAGATGCCGAATGCTCAAGGGAATGTGGGAGTGGGAGTGGAAGTGGAAGTGGAAGTGGGAGAGGGGAAGAAGAGAGAAAGGAGAGGAAGTGGGAGTGGGAGTACTGCAGCTATAGATGTATTTGCAGCGTTGAAAGATGGGGTCAGAAGGTCTTCTTGGGTGTACTGCGTACAGTACAGTACAGTACAAAGTGGTGACAGACCGTCTCGGTGGTTGGGGTCACGACTCTTCCACCTGTCTGAGAATTCATACTCCGTATGGGAGTAGCCAGTTACCGGTAATCTGCGAAAGAGGCTGTCCGAAGTATGGATCGAAGTTATTACTTTAAATGGGTCCATGTCAACATCCTTGCCTTCTTACATCTGATATGGCTCTTTTGGTGGGAGTGTCCATCACACCCCGGTCCTTCCAACCCATTTCGACGAGCAGGTGGCAGGTCAGACGAGTGGGACGACCAAAGAGGCAAGACAGGGATGGGCAGATTTGATATACTTCAGCCGCTATAGGCAATTGTCGGCTGTCAATCGTCGTATTCTTCAAAGAATAAGATTATACTTCGAAGGAGAAGTACTGTAGCATCGTGGTCAGGAAGACAGAGGAATCATAGCTAGGCTCTTCAATTACAAGAGGGTGGGAGAGAGGGTAGTTCGGGCGGTCTTAACGGTGATACACGAGTGTGATGTGGGATGATTTTCTGCTTCTGTGTCTGTGTTTGTGTCTGTGTATCTCTATAAATCTACGATGTAGTGTTCTGCCAAATCCCCCACAACAAGAGCCAGCAGAGCCAGCAGAGCGTCAGTAAGAAGGATATCTCTTCTCCAAGACTCTTCTCCGCGGATAAAAGAACTGTAAAAGGACTGGCTTGGGAACGTTGCATGTGGGAAACTGAACTGCGTGAGGGCTGAACCCTCACGCCCTCTGAGTTACCCATCCCGCCCATGATTCGGTGGAAGGGGGACCTCGGGACCCTTGGAAAAGGTTCAGATCCCACGGTTGCAACTGCCCTCTTTTCCACCACCAAAATGACGCATGTATGACCTCATCCCGCATATCATCTTGCTGCATGTCAGACCATACGATCCCTGTGAAGTACGCCACTTTCTCGCTACGATGGCCAGACCCAGATGCTTGGCACATGCTTTTCAACCTCCCAACCTCCCAACCTCTCCAACAGTGCGCGCCCTTTGCCAGCATCGTGATCGTGAGCTTTGGAGGAGGAGTCTTGGAGGAGGAGTCTCTTCTTCCGATTCTTTCCTTCCGATTCTTTCCTTCCGCCCGTTGGCAATCGGTTACGGAGAGGTACATGATTTGCCTACGTCGTATTCCACTCTATACGTAGGCTAGCCTGCATACTTTCCTCCTACTCTTGCTGCTTCCATCTCTTGACGCCTCCATCTCTTGACATCCACGACGAATCGCAAGAGACCCTTTTCTCCAGCTACAAAGGACACAGAGTCACGAGCGCTCGTTGTACAGTAACTCATCACGTCGTGCGGTCACTGCCATGTTAAACCTCGAGATTACACACGCTGTAAACGGCCATCGGCAGCAAGCCACATCACTTCATCCCTACCATTACCCCAGGTTCTAGACTCTCGTGTTACCAGGAGAAATGCAATTATCGACCGACATGTCAACCGAGAGATGACCACCTTGTCGTGTGGATCGACGATGAGATATTCAGGTCGACAAGCCGATACCCGGTGACCGGGATGGAGACGGGTTGTGAACCGGTCGAGATGGTTGTGGGATACCGGTACCCCTTGCGGAACGGGGAACTGATTGGGATGAGGGAGGGAGGAGCTGCAGATATATTGAAAATCGTGATTGGTGAGATTAATATTACTATCTGAGAAAAAGGAAAACTGATGGGAAAGGGGGACAGGTCTTATTCGTATGTCCTGTAAGAATAGGAGAGGTGTACGCCGTGGGTGAGCTCACATGTAGACCTGCCTGACAGACATGCGAGAGACTATCGAGCCTCATGGCTGATGGGGGTGGTTCGTGGTCGAGTCGCCCGCGAGCTTTCCACCTCCATCTCCATCTCTTGCGCCACGGCACTGGGAAGCTTGGCCGGTCTCTCTCCTAGATTGTGAGTATGAGAACTGCATCACGACGTTCATATCAACATTTTATTAACACTTGCGAGCAATACTCTCCGATTTTCAGCCATATCAAAGGGCGATCGGCCGAGCAGAATTAAATTGCGTTGTGCACCTCTGGCCAATTACTCTAAGCGAATCATCACATATTGAGATGCACCTATCGATGCCAATTTCTTCTTCGGTATTAAACAATGAACATTATAGGGCTGCCAAAAATTGCGTTACGTATTTGTATTGTATCAATCAAAATCCCAAATACACGTATTAATCAAGCCTTATATGTATAAAACTATAGGATTATATGTATAATATAGTATATTTATAAGTAAATTTTAGGTATTTAGCTATAAAATTTCGACCCTGCGGGGCTTACTACGGAGTATTATTGTTAGGGTGGGTCTTCATAGCCTTGGTATACCTAATCGGGTTAGCGCCAATATGTAATTGTATCGATCAAAAAGAGCCAAATACCATGTATTGGCTCTCAAGCCAAATACGTGTATTTGGGCAGCCCTACTTCTATCATCCATATGGGGCAACAAGTCCGGATCATCTTATATCAAATATTTCCTAATCCATATTTTCAATCCAACAACGCGCCCAAATTCTGTCTAGGATGAGATCCACCAAAGGAACCTGACGTCAGATGTCAATTTATTGATCGCTTAGTATTTGGCAGGAGGAAATCTTACAACACTGCCGATATCGACATCCATTCCTCCTGCATAGAACTTTTATTGGGCTTCTACAGCACCAGCCATCAAATCTCCTTAAACACAAGTCCTGACATATACTCCCGCGCAACCAGGGCAATACCGCTGCAGCTCTTGTTCTAATCCCGCATTTCTTGCTACCTCTCTCCGCGTCAAATTTTACAAGATTGAAGTCGTATTTTCGGGTAACATCTGCCACGATCTCACATTCCATGACATCATGGTTATTAATGATTTATTTGAGCAGGTGGTTGTTCCGGAGGTTATATCCTATGCAAACCCTGATAAGACCTCCTGCGACCAGGCCAGTGATCACCATCACGACAAGAAACCATGTTTGCTTTGCATACATGGCGGCGGCGGAGTAGGCGAGGGAGACGGAGACGGTTCTGGGATGGATTCGTAGAGGAGTGTGGAGTAAATGGTTGGCAGGTGAGTGTGAAATCGCAAGAACTATTCGTTGAACATTGCGGAATGAGTGTTTGATATAAAGAGATCGCCATGATTGGAGATGTGAGGAGATTATCTACGTTACTGACTTCGATGCAATCCGTTTCTGGAGAGAACAAAAGACTCAGGAAGTGGAGTTTATATGCGTGTCTGTGGGAAAGAGAACGATCCAAGGGCATACTCGCCCAACGTACCCACATCTCCTCAGTTTAACGACTTTGACTTGATGATTGTAAAGCTAGCAGACATTATTTTCTCAACAGAATCGAGGTAGTGATGCCTTATCTATAGGAACTCACGCAGAGGACGCACGACCACAAATGAGTGAGCTTCGGAGCAAGAATGTGCAATTTCCACGACCTCTGGTGCTGGAGGCACAGATTTATTCAGTCTGCTGGAGATGATCATCAGCCTTTTACGTTGAATGATGGAGGGCATCCTACTTCACCGTTGCGACAATCTGGACTTGGATTTTCCGATGTCTGGCCAAATTTCGGGCGGGATTATATATTACTGAGCATTCAAGAGGATTAAGTATGTATATCGTGATAACAAGTAGCGTTGATACCTATGTGCCTCTCGTCACTTCCTAATGTGAAATCACAAGTCTTACTACTTCTCTATCACCGCGGGCAGGGCCGTTCGGGCTACTACGTTTATACTTCCAAGGCAGGGAAATGCCGTTCAACAAAGGTATGATTTCTCTCACTTCTCATTGAACCTCTCCTTCTCATTGACCACATCTATCATTCCGCTATATCCTGTCCAAGATGATCCACAACAACATCTCTACTTAACTTCACCACTTCACACTCCCCAACCAACAGCAATCCCAGCACTCCTCCAACCCCCCTCAACATGTATCCATATTCCCGCTCTCGATCCAAACTCCGCCGGATAATCCTCCTCATCTGCACATCCTATCTCCTCTGCGCATCTCTCTTCCCCCCATGCGCCACCTGCGCCTTAAAAAGCGACCTGCGCAGCGCAGTCCGGACGAAATATCGACGTCGTGAGATTTCCAATGAGGTAGATCGCTTGCTGTATGCGGAGCCGTTAGTGATTTTGGAAACGGGAGAGCAGTACGTTTCGGCTTTTCATAGACATTTCGCGGCTGATGTGATGGGGTGTGAGATCTCTGAAAGCTTTGGCTGGGAGGAGAGATTGTGGAATCTTACACGATGGTGTCTATAATGCTCCTATCTCAGTCAGTCCACAAGATCCCCCGATTTGCAAATATCGAATCAGCGTCGGCGTCATGTCAGATGGTGGAAACACTCTTGAATTTAAAAATCACCCAAAATTCATCGGTAAATCTCACCCACTAAACCTATCTCCTATACCTGCTGAAATCAAAAGGTTGCACAGCAATATGGTATCCCTCAGCCGAAATATGCAAACAGTTCAATCTCATCAGCAGCGCAATATTCAGCTTTTCCAACCACAAAAGGACACTCACCATGGCCACGAACATTCTCCTCCTAGAAGGACTTTATCCTAATGGCGTTCATCTTACTCTGATGCGCGATAACGATATCACGCGCTTTTGTAGCGTGGATGGCGTTGTAGGGAATAGTTCGCATATAGATTACACGGTCTCAGGATCAAGGAAGTCGCTTGCGAGTATTGGTTGTAAAGGTTAACTTCACACTCTCCATAACACATTTCAGTCATCAACACATTAACACGGGACTTTAGATGTTCCTTCCTCCTACCTCCCAGCCGACACCAGACACGTCCTCCGCGCCACCGACCAGAATCTCTCACCCGCCGTCGACAAATCCAACACCTGGATCTCCATCCTCCCCATCCTCTTCTCCTTCACCGCGAATTCCAAACTCTCGTTGCCAAACTCCACGCAACGCATGATGAGCGATTGGGCGGGGAAATCCTGGGGCGGGCAGAAAGGCGGGGAACATCCTGTTGTATTGCTCGGTCCGCCGAACGAACACGAGGCACATTGGAATAGGGGGATGTGGAGGCATAAAGACGGCTTTGAAGCTGCGATGAGTGATCCGAGGTCTTTGGAGGGTGGTGCTGAGATCGTTGCAGGAAAGGGGGGAGAGGATGCGATTATGAGGGTTGCGATGGAGATGAGTACTGTTTTGAAGTTGTTGAGTTTTTCGTGATGGGGCGGGTTGGGGTTGTGGAGAGTGTGAGTAGGTGGGAGGTTAGGTAGCTTGATTGATGATAGATGGATGGATAGGTGTAGAGCGCGTGAGTTTTAGAGCATAGGATATTAGATATAAGTCTAGTCTACAGACTATTCTTCCTACATACCTATAGCTAAGCGAAAGAAAGCGATAGCTATCTATTCCACATCAGATACACACCCCTTTTTCCCGCTTTCTAGATACCTCGTACTAAACTGAATTAGATAGTTTCATTAAGAGAAAATTCATGTTTCTAACCTCGTGAGAGAGTATATAGTATGTAGTAGGGTATAAATAACTGAGATATCCTGTTTAATATAGAAGATAGGATTGGATTTTTGTTTATTGATATTACTGGGAAAGTGATATGGAATTGGAATTGGAATTGGAATTAGGATTGGGATTGGAATTGGAATTGGAATTGGAATTGGAATTGAATTGGAATTGGAATTGGAATTGGAATTGGAATTGGAATTGGAATTGGAATTGGAATTGGAATTGGAATTGGAATTGGAATTGGAATTGGAATCGAGAAGGTTATTACTTTAAGTAATGAGTAGAGTACCTAACTAACTAACTAACTACCTAACTTCATCTCTCCCCCTCTCTCTATCTCTCTCTTTATAATACCTACACAATATCAATACAAAACCAACCCATTTTATTTTTATTTACACATCGTCCTTTAACTTATAACTATCACATATACATATACATATACATACTCCGCCTAAGATATATCTCTTCCTCTATTCCTTCATTCCTTCATTCCTTTATTCCTTCATTCAGATTCATAGAACAAGAAAGCAGGGATAAGGGACGTAGTCGTGCGATTCAGGGTATAGAGTTCGATATATAGTATAAGAGAGATTGATATCTATTTCTTGGCTTAGGTAGGGATAAGCTTAAGTAAGAGGGCTGGTTGATTGGTTGGTAGTTTGTTAGTTTGTTAGATGTGGGATTTTAGACTAGGAGCGTAGACGCTAGGGATTAGGATTCGGAGGTAAGAGATTACGTATATCAGATTTATACCGTCGTATCCCATCGTCTGATATTTATATCCGGTTCTGTTCACCTCTAGCTGTTCTCGTGGTTCGTATCTGGGATATAGTACCATCTCAACAGGGCACACGAACTCGATGCTCTTTTCTTTCGTTTCAGAGGTAAGAACCAGGCATGCGCAGCTAGTACCATCTTCCACATTCCTTTCACGGAACAGTGGGGTGAGATGTGTCGGGTTATTATTAGATGATCGAGGTACGTGTCACAGGGATATAAGTTATAGATTTTTCTAATAGGAGAGTTATTAAAGGTTAAGGTTGTATTTATAGCAAGGTCATTCGACTCGTGCATTTGCGAATGATTCGATAGGAGGATGTGTGTCTAGATTGCAAACTTGTGGATTAGTTCTAAGGACCGAGCAGGAATAAGCTTAGGATGAAATGAGATGATGGGCTAACGTCGAAGAATTCATAAGTGGTATAAATAGACGAATATATCGCGGCACGGCATGGGACTGTACTACAAGTCACACAATAAAGTGCAATTGACAATCATTCATCCATCCCCTCTTTGACACTTTTCGCGCTTTTATGAATGATAACTAAATATGTACAGTACTACAACGACTATTCAGTTCCTACCATCAAGCTAGCTAGCAACCCACTCGAGGAGTCAAACTAACAGCAAACCAATAACACCCTATTCAATATCCCAGAGAACGGCTGTAGAATTAATAATAGTATCAGTATCCAATGATCCGAATTGACCCACTCCCATTTGCCCCTCATCCACAAGCCGCCTTCCACTATCCTTCCAGTCCATTGATCTGCCTGTCCTCCTGTCCTCCTCCATCACCCCTCCCCCATCCTTCCTCCTCCTCACGAAGCAAATCCAAAACCCAAGCAACAGAAGGAAAAGACAGTTCCATCAACTTCATTCTCCTCTCGTCCGCCATCTCAGTCACCCCATCCACGATCTCATAATCAATCTCCGCGCTATCAATCATGTCCCGTTCGACACTGACAGCCCTCTCCACAACTCCGTCTTCAGTATGCAGATCTTCAAAACCCACCTCACTGGCGGATTGACCTAGATCTACCTGCGTCGTCGGTATGTGGGGAGAGGTTGACGGCTCAGTGTCTTGCTTTCTGGCAATACCATCTTCCCCCCTAACCTTGCACTCAGACCCTCGTCTTTGATCCCGACTATTCTTCCCATTTGTCCGCTCCGAATCAACAGACAGTCCCAAAATCTCACTTCTCAAACCATCATTTCCAAAATACCCATTTACAAACATCCCATCCATGTCATCCTCACCTCTAATCTTCTCCTTCAGCTCCTCCGCCGTACTCTTCTCCATCCTCTCCTTACAAACATCCTCCACACCGAAATTCTCACTCTTAGTATTCACAACTTCAACAATCTGCTTCCCAAAGCTATTATCCACAAATTGGAAACGAGATAGGTATAATGACTCGGCGACCGAAACATTATAGCTATCTTCCTTCATGTCCTTATCGATGGCATCATTTGGTACCGTGGTATCATTCTCCTCCATTTCTCTCTCTTTGATATCGTCGGTGATGAGTTTGTTAGCAGATATCTCATCCCTGATATGTGCATAGAGAGAGTCTTTCGCTATCATGGTCGCTTGAGCGGCAGTTTTCTGGATGGGAACCTCGGTTTCGATATTGGTATCTGTCGATTGTTCGTTACGAGCGCGCGGCTCAAGGTCGCTGAGTGCATGATTGCTCATGGGTTGAAAGGTTTTGCTCGTGAGATGCTCGCCGGGAACAACATCAGCGTCCTGCTTACCAGAGTAGTGCTTAACTCCGTCGTCTCGGTGCAGATATTGCGTTGATGTAAACCCATGTCCCTTTCGAGGCTGAACAGAGCTCTCCCCTCGAACATCCTTCTTTTCAACATCATTCGGGTTAAGAATTTCTAGGGAGTTAACTTTCTCTATATCTTCCTCCGCGCCACCCAAGTCCACAGATCCTACCTCCCCGATCACCATCCCTTTCAAACCCTTACCTCCAACTTCACCAAGTAGCGCCAATTCTCTATCTAGAGAGGCCACCATCTTCACTTGATAATCTCTCATCTTTCTCAATTCCGTCTCGGCATCTTCAGATTGTAGCAGAACAGAGGAGACTTTAGTCCGCATGGAAGTCATAGGTGAGACTTCCGCGAGACGTGAGCCGATCACGCCGCTGATTCTACGATTGTCCTTGTGACTGAAAGTACCGTCTGGGAGGTTCATGAGAGGAACTCGAGATGAGACGGCTTTTGGGACTGGGGTGAAGAGTTCGAGCTTGAGTGACTTAGGTGGCTTTTGGTGAAGGGGTGTTACTGCAATAATTGACATTAGTACCGTCGCTCATCTGTGAACCCTCAGTGTTCGAACTTACGAATTTCCTGCTTGATGGGCGTACTGATTGTATTCTCTATGCGATCCAGTTCTCGCCTAATATTCTTCATTGGGTTACCACATCCACCTGATCGATTTTCTGTTGTTGCGATATTATTTCCCCGCCCATCGGGTATATTCTGGACTTGACATTGAACTGGCGGACTAGCACAAGTCGAGGGTGCAGGTTGTACATCCTTTGAGTGGGCAGAGCAGGATTGTGAGAGGGGCGTTTTCGACGGCGTTGAGAATTGTTGGAGACTGCTGTATGTAGGTAATGATCTGAAAGGAGAGAGGTGAAATCGATCAGGGCCGAAGAAGGTGTATGGCGCGTTTTGAGGAAGTGGCTTTGACGATTTACTTCTAAAGACTTAGCAAACGGGCGTTACATAATTTGTTGAAGATTTTACTTACTTCTGAACTTGGTTCTGTGATTGTTTTTGACTTTCTGGATTAGAAGTTGCGTTCAAATTCTCGGCCACACTAGGAAGGGAATTCTGCTTGTCGGCATTAACAACGCAACCGGATCGCCACGATGTCGATTGGTTGTCGCCTTTACGCCACGGCTCTCGCCATGGTTCTTGCCATGGCTTTTGGAGTTGTGGATTGGTCTTCCGATATTGCTCCTGTTGCAATCTGTCCGATGCTCGGCGAAGACAATTTTCGTGCTCGCGCCGAAGTTTCTCTGCTTTCGATCGATTGGCCCCATTATGCGGTTGCTGTTGTTCTTGTAGACTTGACTTTCTCCAGGATTGATCTCTGGGGCGATTTACCTCCTTCTGGCGATACCCTGAATTGGCACGGCCCTGGTTACACTCGTTGTGCTGCCTCTGTGTCTCTCTACGGAAAAGCTCCTGCTGCGTAGGTTGCGACGTGACTTGGGAGACTTTCTGGCTGAGAGTTGCGTTGACGTTAGCGATCTCGAGTATATGCTACATAATCGAAGCAGTACCTACTCTTGTTGGCCTGTGATCAGAGAAACATTTGAATTGTGTCGCGTCTCTGCCGCCGCCGCCGCTCTCATCCTCTTTTTCTTGGCCTTTCTTTGTGACTTCGAGAGTGAGCCATCATTATTTGTGTAAGTCGTTGGGACTTGTTGGGAGCTCGAAGATCTCTGGGCATGCTGTGGTGGTGGTCTAGCACATTGTCTAGCTCCTTTGGCATACATGATAAGTCAGGCAGGGGGTCGAAGGTATCCAAAAGAGAGAAATGTGATTGTAGCTATGAAAAGATGGCCAGCGGTTGAGAGAGAAGAGGTCGACAGGGAACAAAACATGGTACACTGGGGACTTTGCACGCGAATACACGAAAGACGGAAAGCTCTTTCCTAAAAAGAAGTTACCTATCGACTTTAAGGAAAGTGCTAGCCACCATCTCGCGAGTATCGACCTCCAGATGTCTCGAAACCGAAATATTGCCACGCCTCGTTGCTTGAGCTTCGTTGATAGACGTTGTATGTCTAAAGCAGACTCGAGAAAGGCTTCGAGGGCACAACATGATATTTCAATTCCATCTTATTCTCTCGTTGCTCTCGTTGCTCTGGAGAGATGTGATCTCGTCACCCAAAAGGCTGCTGTCTGTTGGAACAGATCCTTGGGACGATGCGCAATCAAAGTTCAGGTAGCTCATACAACCGTGATAGGCAGTCCGGCCACTCACTCACCTTACACCCTGCTCCCAGGAGTAAATCCAGAGGCTTTCTACCGTTGTCAGCTGTAAAACACCCAGATACAATATCTGTTGTTCTCTCTTTGTCACTAGAATATTGAGAGTCGTTTCACGATGAGAGGGGGAAATACGTATTGTGACGGGATATGCATCAAGTAGATCAAAAGGATCTTATCTTTCTCCTTGCCGAATCAACTTAAGTCAGAGAAGCCGTATGTTTTGCTGAACATTAGACCGGAAAATCCATATGTAATCCCATACAAGAGGGATGCCAGACACTCGATGAAATGGTAGCCTAAGGCTACTTGCTGTCAACAACGTGAGAATGCTTGAAAAGACAACAGGAAGCCTTAGGCTATCATCAATTCATCGTGTGTTTGTTCGGTCCAGAATGGTACCAATCGGCGACACTCTGCACAACGACATCAACTTGATAGTGCGACAGAAACGTGTCTACAAAGAAACAGGGCGAGGAGCGCAGAATTCCGCAAGTTCAGATAACAGACGAGAATATTTATAGACTCAGACTTCCGCCGCATCCGAAAATCCACAGACAGGTATTTACGCCCGGCATGCGGGAGGATCATGTACGCAATTGCACATGAAGACGACCTTGCGTGAGTTTTGCCAGACATCTGTTTCGAACTACTACGGGACCAACGCTTGTGGATCTATCGTGCAGTGCCATCTCTTATCACTACCTCTGAAAAGTGTCCTTGGAACCAACATTGGCCGTGCAGACGATGGAATGCCGAGGTTTGAGGATGAGGCTGACAAGTCTCGAGCAAATGCATAGTGCGTGTAGGCAGAGCTTAGCCAGCAACAAAAATACCTCAAGAGGTAGACTATATGTCATGCATTGGTCAATGGAGTACCCTGCCCTACTAGTACAGAGTAGTGGCAGGACTTCTTCACCTACTTCGTACACCTTAGCTACAGCAGAGCCTTTCTTCGGCCTCTTCACAAGCAAGGCCCCACTTGAGTCCTTGTGACAGCTCTCTTAGAGGATTCCGTAGGATGCATGTTGGTTGGTCTGGTCTGTTTCGAAACAGAACTGTTGCCAGATATCACCACAATGTTGTAGCGGAGAATGGATAATCCGGCATCGAGCGGAGCGATGTGAGTTTCAGGAAGCTGTGGCTGAGATACTCCGTACAGCACTGGAAATATTTGACATAGGTGGTGGTTGTGGTTGTGGTCTCGTATGTGGTTGACGCTGGTCGTACCCAAAGCCTGATTGATCTACAGCCATGATGAGGTTGCTGACGTCGCTGCTCCCACCACCAACCATAGCGTTGATTCACACCGAAATCCACCAATAATGGAGGCAAGCCATTAGCCTGCGCTGCCTGCGTCGAGCCTGCTTTGATCGCTCATAACTGATCCCTGGAAGATATTTTAGAACTATACGAAGTACTTCGTAGAAGAGACGGCCGGGCGAATAGGAAGTCCGAACATGGAGATGATACTCACTACGCAGGTACTTGTACTTCGTAGAAGCTTTCAAGCTCGCAGCTAAGATTGGCATGCGTGCAACGAAGTCAAATCTCTCAGCCGAAGTGTCGTTGGTAACGATGTGCGGGAAGGTCATGCATGGGTTTCGAATATAGTTCTCCCAATGGTATTGGCTGCGTCGAACGTGGCTCCTCTCCTCTGTGCAACGGGTAAATACTTCGTATGGAGGTGTTCGTCCTACCTGGCCTCGTTGGAGCAGTACGGTAGGAGACTATCGTCAGTAGGTGCAGATGTCATGGAGCTGGAGATTTCGCCCGGCTGTGATGTGATGTTGATGTCGAACGGGGCACCAAAGCAGGAAACAGGGGAGCCATGCAGCCAAACCCAGGAATTCTGCTTGCACTTGCTTTTCCATCTGATCCACCACCACCACCACCACCACCACCACCATCACCACCATGACAATCACAACACCCTCCTCTTCTGCGAAACAACCTTTCCGTCCTGCTACACGGCGAAGTTGGGCACAAGTACTTTAAATCCGATCGCATATCTGCCAGGATCCTAATCATCACCCATTTTGTCTCCCTTTTCGCGCTGAGCCGCACTTATTCGCGGTTTGTCTTGCGGTACTTTATCCTAAGCCGTACCACAACGGGTCGCTTCGACATTGATTAAAACCCGTGGTCAACCAGACCGAGATCGATGAGGTGACACCTCCACGTCTACCTCACAGCCTCGCCCACACCTCAATGGCATATGAGTATGACGACTACGGTCGTCTTCGAGGCAACGAGCCGGGCTATTTCGAAACCAGAGATGCCGCGCCGGACCATTACGCCAACGACTACTACCCATCTGACCAGGCTCGAGATAACCCCTCTTCTCGACGACGGGGAGATCGCCAACGAGCATCACCATTAAGTCAGGAGCAGGAGAGGATGAGTTCCACGACAACGGATCGTTCAGATGGATCGGAGCACGTCTCTGCGGAAACCATTGCTGCTATCACGGAGAGAATCAAGCAGGAAGGTATGTCAGAATTATCAAGCATTTCCCAGCCTTGTCACGTTGCTGATACATCCGCCCGACGTAGTACTAGAACACCTCAAGCAAACAGGCAACATAGATGGGCAACCGAAAGCAGAACCGATGCAGAGGCAATCCTCGAATCGATCAGGTTCGACTTCATCCCCACGCTCTACCTCGCCGAATCCTACAACGCGCAGAGTCTACACTCCACCTTCTCCTGTACAACCTAGCAGATCTGCATATCCACCACCACCTTCTATGGGTTCAAGGAAATCACCACCTGCAAGTCCTCTTGATAGGCCTTCAGGAGTACGATTCACGGATCGAGAACCAAAGGCTCGTCCTGCTGGACCCCGCACCAGTTCGTCCATCGAGCTGTCAACAATAGATAAGAAATGGGGCTTGCTGTTTGAGAACGAGGGAACTCCTACACCTAGGCTTGGTCAATTTCTGAGAGGTCTGGCAAATCACATCGTATGTTACTTATTCTAGTCAACATGGGGAAGTGTGCGAATGCTGATAATAGAACAAGGTCGATGACTATTCTCCCAAAAGAAGTATTGTAGTGACGCCTACAAAACTCACTGCATACTACTCGAAATTTCCCTTGGACAAGGAGGTCAAGGGTCTCACAAGTAAGTAGTCATACCAGAAGCGGTAACAATGTACTCATTTTTTAGACATATTTAAATCTCAGAAGAACGAACACATTTCCCAATTCTTCCAGGACCTCGGATGCCAGCATTTCCTCATACAGGAGGATTCTCACAAGGAGCCAACAATCCCGGCTCTAACTCCTCTTGGATTTGCACATTTTATGACAATTATGATTCTTGCTTACCCGGAAGAAGAAGCAAAGAGATTTGAAAAAGTGGTCCTCGATTGTCCAATCGATGCGGATGGGCAAATGGTAGACAACAAGCCGGAACGCTTACCGAAACAGATATCGCGTCACCTACTACCTGAAAGAGAAGATCGCGCATCAAAGCGATTAATAGATGACGCGATATCGGATTTCTTAGAGAACTTCGATACCACCAGGAAACCCAAAGCATCGATTAAAAGTCCATCACTCAGTCGAAATTCCTCAACATCCCAGAGCCGACGTCCACCGGTCGAAATACATCAGGAGACTGCACCAAAGACGCAATCCCGCCCGATTGAGCGTGAACGCAAACCTTATGCAGGAACACCGTCAGATTCGGGTCTCAACGAAGAGACTGTGAAAATTGAGCGCGAGAGACAGCCATATAGTGCCCAGCCGGGTAACGGCAAAGTTCATGATGATGGGAACCTCGCACCAAACTCACGAAGTAATCGGAGAGACTCGACTAGTCGTACCAGAGATATTCCTGAAGTAGGAGATTCACGACATCATCGAACACAAAGCTCTACAAGTTCGACCTATATCCCACTAGCCGGCCGATCATCCCGCCGTAGGAGCAGTCCTCCTCTGAAGAATTTCGGTCGAAGTTCCGAACCGATAGGCCTCGATTCGAAATACGGCGGAATGCCATCCTCATCAACCTCGAGCTTCTCAAATCATCAACAGCCCTTCACTTCTCCATACGGCTCAACATCTAATACTACGTTTCCTCCACCTCCGCCACCCATCGACATCCGAAGTCCACGTCGAGACAACCACGATTACTCCTCTCGCTCCGAAGAGGAAGCTAAGTTCGCCAGCGGCGATTTCAGCAGTCCTCGCGACGCAGAACGATGGGATCGCTACCAAGATAGTCGAACAGGTGATACCGGCGGATTCGAAGTCCCGTACGAAAGAGGTTCCGTTACCATCGATCCTACGGAGCCTAGAGGTGCTCCTGCAGAAGATTGGTATCGAGATACAGCTCGCGGAAGCGGGTATTATGGATCTAGAGGATACTGAGCCTCTAGAATATCTGTTCATATCTACGATCTTGGCACGACGACACGGTCCTTTTAAAACACGTTTTTGTTAGATACCATACGCTACCGACCTTTCTGTTTATGTTCTTCATTGTATCATGTTTCTTTTCCAGCACGAAAGCAAGCGTTTTTGATTTCTTCGGCTATATACCTCTTTTAGTTTGTTCTCACTGCGGGAAGTGGGAAGTCGGGATGGAGCAGCAGGCAGGCAGGCGAGCAAGCCAGATGTTTTTTTTTTTTTTTCTTATTCCCTTTGATACCTTTTGTCTCTTCCTTTTGGTGACAGGCGTGGTAAGATAGTAAGGAAGAGTCCAAGCTGATTTTCGGGAGGTGTTTTGGATCATGAGCCTCACATGTCATGGTTTTTCGGTTATAAGGACAAGGGGTGTGAGCGGAGGTACGGAACGCAGTCGAAGAGCAAGCAGGACGGAGTGAAGGATCTCGGCTGTTTTGGGGTGGATGTTTTGACTTTCCTCGCTGCTTGAGTAGGTACGATAGAGGTGGATGAGGTGGGAGGAAGGGCGTGGGAAAAGGAGGGCATCGAATGACAGCTGAGATTGAGAATTGAGAATGAATTATATATCTCGTTCACACTCCCAGCTGACAGACAGGAAGATTTTAGATCTTGTGTTCCATTGTGACCGAACCAAATTACGGTACTGTAAAGTATGCCATGTCTGACTATGCAGCCCTATACTCTCTACATGATATTTTCTACATCACTAGTGTAATACAATCCTTCTTCGTTCTCAGATTTCTCCTCTTATTCTCACTTAATCTATCTTCTGTCAAAATGTAATACATTAAACTCAAGTCACCATCCAGACTACCCACACCTACAACTCATACCTCCTTCCCCAATCCCTAACCCCATATCAAATCCCGCACACCTCTATACCTCGAATAGCACGTCCCTCCCCCTCATAACTCCCTGTTCTCCTACCTAACTAATCTTCACATCATGCCCACTTCCCACCCACCCGCTCCATTCCAACCCCTTTCTCCGCCCTTCCACCCTTCCACCCTCCCCACCCCGAGCCCCCAAAACCCTCTATAATCCAACCTCAACTTCCCAATCACGCACACCCCATCATACTCAAACCCTCCCCCTCCCTGCCTCCCCTCCCTTCCCTCCCTCCCTTCCCTCCTTCCTCCCCTCCCTCTCCTCCCTCCACATTTAAGCATCAACAAAAGCCAAAAGCCAACTAGCAACTAACAATCAACAATACACAAACAGTACACAATATCCAAGATCTAGAACATACATACCCATCAATTGCAATACGAGACAGTGAGATCTTACTTAATCACCGAGCCTATCTACCCTCTCACCGAGCTTATATACCCTCTCACCGACCTCGTATACCCTCTCACCATACAACACTAGACGAGATTCCAGATTCCGGTTTGTACATGTACGTCTCTAGGTCGTTGAAGTATATCGTCTTGACAAATTAGCTTCTATGGCTTAACACACATCTCCCATCTCATAACTCTCAACTCACAACTCACAACCCCACCTTAAAAGGGCATCAAACACCAGACACAGATTCAACACAAAGGCACAGTATCAAACCCACGGCATTACGTACGACACCCAGTAACTAGTAAATAAAAGCAACGATTTTATTTCCAATTTCAATTGAAACCATGTGTTCTCAGCTATGTACCATACGACGTAATTGTGCAATATCTGCTTGCTTTTCCGCATCAACGCAATCTCATCGCAGCCACTCATCCATCCATCCCTTCACAACTAGCTACCCACCATTCATATTTGATCTTTCCGCACTGAAATCGAGGGCCCCAATGGAGCTTGACCCATCGCAATGGGTTCAACCAAATATCCCTGATATCAGGGAAAACCACCACCGAGCTCGCGTCTGCAAATATTGCAGAAAAGTAGAGTTTATATCTCATCGCCATGTGCAACCCTGGGGCGCTGTCAAATCTCTCGAAAGCAAACCACACCTGTCAAGCAAGTCTACCGAGCTGAAAACAAAAAACGCAAGAGAAAAAAAATTGCATTGCAAGGGGCCCAGCTAGGGCAAGAAGGATTTTCGCAGAAATGTACGCAAACCGATTAACGCTCTGCAATAAGGGCAATATCTCCATTGTCCGTCAGATACTGTCATTGGTATTGCCGAGGGTAGCGAGACTTAGTCATAATCATCATCATCATCGCTGTCTCCGCCGAGACCGTAGCGATATGCCGGTGCAGTAGAGGCTTTTGGGATATCGGGGCTTGGTTCACGTGCCATCGGAGCAGGAGTTGCAGGAGCTCGCTTTGCCCATCCATTGTTTCTGACAACACTTGGCGCGGATTGATTTGGAGCGGAGATTGATGCGCTTGGAGAAGAGTGTTGAGTGCTTGGAACGCGCTGTTGGCTGTGTCTCTGCCCAGTGTTGTCATAACCTAGGTGAAACACATATTAGCTACGTATCAGGGAAAGCAAAGCTACGGAGGATTCTCGTCGGGTATGAACAAAAATCTCAGAAGTGTCTCAAATACGTACCATTGAATCGAATGGGCTCTTGTGCTTTACCATGTGGACGTTTAACAGTTTTCCATGCAGAAGCATCATACGGATTGCTAGCCGTAGAAGCAGCTGAACTTGAGCCTGAGCTTCCAACTCCAGCAACGGCGGGTTTCATGGGGCCTTTGTAGTCAGGACCACGTAGATGAGGCAGCAAGTATGGTTCTTGGTTCTCAATTTTCAATGCAGCCATAGTTAGGGAGGCATTAGAAGATGAGGCAAGGCCAGTGGGGACACGAGACGAGGGTGTGACTTTGTACCATTGTGAATGGGACTGTTCCTTGTCAGAATTCTCATATCAAAAGGAGCAGAAAAGAGCTAACCTCTATCTCATAGATAGTAGAGTAATCATCGTCGTCGCCGTAAAATCCGCTGCCATAGGAGTATTCATCAACTGCCGAGCGATCATCACCATCTTCGTCCGGAGCTAGATATGTCTGCGGAGCTGGACCGATGGCAACCTCAGGTTCAACTCCTAGCTTCCAGGAAGTGCACTCCAAACACCACTGCAGACTGTCAGCTCTTATTCCTGTCGTAAGAATCTGTTCGGAAGACTTTACTTTGTTGCCTCCGGCCTTTCTGCTAGTCTTGCTGAAATCATGAATGGGAAGTACGTTGCCACTGTCAAGCATGGTCAGCTTCGATCAAACCAGAATGCGCAGGTCGTGTCATCCTACCATGGACCTTTGCTGGAATTTGTTAGCATCTTGAAAACATTTGCGGCGGAGGAGAGACAAGACTTACCATTCAAGTTCGGCGCGCTGATCTGTAGCACATCCCAAGCACCGAATATCCTTCATCGAATTAATACCACGAGACGAACGCAAGCGGTATTCGTTGAGTTGCTTGTTGGAAAATAGCTGGCTTGGCTTCCATTTGTCACACTGATAGCATTTGAGCCTAGGTTGTCAGCATTGTCAGTTGCGTTCGGAAAATAATATATTACTTGGCCGGAATAGGAATCTTCTTTAGCCTACTTCAAAATTAGTTATTGTTTTCCCAAAGGTGAACGAAGATGATACTTACTCCGCAGAGGATTCCCAATGAGGTGGCATCTTGCTGCTGTTGCGGATTTGTTGCGGATGCGTCTGCTAGGCGCCAAGTTAGAATAGCTGGCTTCAAAAAGACAGACGTGAGATGAATTGAAAGATCAGGAGAACGTTCTCAGATCCGGCCATCCGTAAGAAAGTCAGTCTTCAACATGAACCAGGGAACTTACTCGAAAGGTCAAATTCTGGTCGGAGAGCTGTCTCGATGGCCCTCTGGACACAGGGTATAGCTTGATGCGGTGTTTGGGTGATTGGGGTCAAGAATATGGAAATCGACTAGGGGTGAAAGACAAATTAGAAATGCTATCCAGAGCTCAGATCGGTGCTGGTGGTGAGAGGCAGATCGAACGACACATTAACGAAGAAACCCCCGCCTCCAATGACGCAGGCAACTCGAGGAAAACAGAAGGAGTGGAGACGAGGTTTGGCCCCCCAACTCTAGTGGAAGATCGAAAATAGCTCCCGTGGTCAGGTTCTTGAACAGCGAAAGACAACTCACTGACGAGAAACAATGCTGCGCGCAAGATACCGGAAGAATTGAATAGTAAAAGGCGCTGATATCAAGCCCAAGATCAAGCGGATCCCGAAAGATGTTTGTTGTGTTTTATTTTTGAGATGTCGACGAAGAGTGGAAATGCTGAATATATAGTTCGCGGGCGCTAGTTAAGCGAGGTGGAATTGGCGCGAGAAAGGAAGGAACGATGATGAGCTTGAGGCGGGTGCAAGAGATGATGGGATGAGACATCAAGGTTGTTAGATTGGCTGAGAGGATGTCACCTTTGGTAAGGAGAGATAATGAAAGGTGATGGGAAGGGGGTGTTTGCTTGTAGATAGGTACTGGAAAACTTCGACGCCTCCTCTGCAGTATTCCGGGTCGACAGCCACGATGAGGGGCGAGGAAGCAGCTTTGAAAATGAGAGGGACTTCTCTTCGTAAACTTTTGAAAGTAGAGCAAATTAAATAAAGCATCCCGCGCTGTTCTAGAAAGGAGCCTTTCATTGAGAGCTTGAATGGATGTTCCTGCATCAGAGCTCTGGCCGTGCTTACTCTGTACTCTGTGTCTCGACTGCTTGTCAGCCTCTCTTCGAAGTTCCTCTAAATATTCTTCTACGAGATACAAATAAAAACATGTACAGTACGTTAAAGCTACCCAGGTCCCTAGTGAAAACGTTCGTCCGGTAGTGAGTTACGCCCCTGAGATATCTTACCTCCTGACCCAACTATACGAAACACTGCCCACCACTGAACAGCAGACTCGACAAAGCCAGCAGCAAGAAGGCTTTCAACATCTCATGAAAGCTCAGATGATGGAAAACGAACATGTCGAGTCGAACTTGGAGTACAGACTCCTGCCATAGTGGTGGAATCCCCTTCAAACCCAAACCAACGTAAATTGAGTAGACTCAAAGCAGAAGAAATAGTCCACAAGACCATGGACAGCAGGAAATAGATAGAATAGCTGTGTCCGATCACTGAAGCGGAGTAGTTGTACTTCAAACTCCTGAACCCCCTTGCTGGTTGTTACCAAACGTCGTGGCTCTCCAATATCCATTTCTTGCCTTTCAGTCGTATGTACTGTACCATAAAACCGCCTAACAGATAATCTCCGGACGGTCAGAAAGTCGAACCCGATATCAGAGACAAGTAGTCGTGCTTTGGAAGAAACACGTATAGAGCTAGATAGGTCAATTTGGCAACTCAGACTTTGCAAAACGCTAAAATTTGGCATGGTAGTGTGAAAAGGTTGCTTGGGCTTGTAGACTTCCACGGCTTTCGAGTACGAAGAAGTTTGAACTATACGAAAAGATATCTCCATCTGCGGTATGACGGCTCGTCCGAGTCTGTATGTAGTGTTGCAGGAACCATCTCAACCATTACTGTGTATTGTCTCTCGCTGAAGCCCGAGTCTTGCGTTAAAGAGAGACATTGGATACTGGAGTTGGCATCTTGTGTCAATACCGCTACCAACACCGAGGCCTCGGATCCAAAGACATTGCCACCGAAAAAAACATTAAAATGGCCAGAATATCGCTTAATTTTCAATTCAAAAAGGCAAAAAGATGTTCTTGCCCTTTCGGGCCTTACTCATCCCCCCAGGAGCAGGACTCCGAA